>OMLM01007445.1:0-32032 GCA_900302695.1 Helostoma temminkii
GAGGGAGGGAGGGCGGGTGGCAGATTGAGAGGGAGGGAAAGTTCACAAGGATGAAAGAAAAAGGACAAAAAGAAGGAGGTCAACGACGTGCAAACCTTCACTGTTTACATGGGAAAATGAACAAGGCGATGGCTGTCAATTAACATCAAAGAACTTGTATTTTGAACACCACAGTATTTTTGTTGTGTGCTCATCAACTAGAGCTTTGGGTTATTCATTCTCTGCCCATACTTAACAAATATTGTATGTTGGGCAAGCTTTGAACACTTGTGGCAGCCCAGAACAGAACAAGATCCATCAGGACGGCCAAACTAACAGGGAAGACGAGAGAAGCAGAAAACCTGGAATATTCCCTGAATGTCATTAAATCAAAAGGCCAGAAAATCTGCTTAATTCCTAAATCAGGATGTCCCAGACCAGAAAGAGTGCTAATTTAACTGGTAAGGGAAAGGGAAAAAAGGATAAAAAAGATCCTGACCAAGCCTCTTCAGACAGCGGAAGGATCAACTTGGATCAAGATGAAACTGCCGGATGCTTAGCCAGGTTTTTGCTGCACTTCTTCTGGTCTCCTAAAGAAGAAACTCTAAGAAACTTCTCATCAGATTTTTAGAGGTCTTCCTTCCTATTTTTGCCCTTGACCTCTCTTCATATTCCCCCACAGAGGACACACTTTAACCTACAGAAGCCATTTTTTCTAATAATTTTGTGTTTTCAAAACTATGTACATATATCCCACATATTCTAGTTGTATTCTAATAAAGAGACTAATGAATAAATATATAAATATGGTCACAGCAGCGTTGCCGGAGAAACAACTCTAATGGTGGCCCATAGACTTTAGACTTTACCGTGAAGCATGTTGGATAAAATCATTATAAACAAGCTGTGTTAAGTACACCTGCTCCTTAAGTGTAATATAGTTCCACAGCCTCAATACTTGATTCATTTCATTTGTGCAGCACAAACCTCTGAGTCACCAAGTACTATACTTTTTGTCAGTATATATTGCACCTGGAGCATGTATGTTCATGTTAACTGATTCAGTCATTATCATCAGTAGTATAATCATAAATTAAATCATATTACTTATTTTCCTACAGAACATAAGAGGCATAAAAAACGTGCCAAAATCTTCCCTTTAAATCTATTCTTGCTCCCACTTTTCCCACTATCTTCAATTTTCATTACAACTTTGTCCTGGTCATATTCCAGATACACTGATGGTTGCTAATGTTTGGGATGGCAATGAAGGAAAGAATGAAAGACATGTATTGCAAAAAGCGAGAAAAAACATTTACTGAGCCAATGTGCTTTAAAATATATGGTGAAGTATTTGTTTTTGCTCCAGTAACAGAAGGAAATTGAATGGAACAAGGATTAACATTTCAAAAAAGGTATTGACTGAATTTGATAGTGGCAAAGGAAGTGCACGATCCCATAAAATATGTATCTGGTCTCAATCTGCATGGTTCCTGATCATGTTCAGGCGAAAGAAGCAATGGCATCTGGTGTAATGAGGAATGCACTTAGCCTATGTACACGCATTAGGAAGGTAATAAAGCAATAATAATAATAATAATAAACTGATTAGTCATTAAAATGACTTTAGACTAGACAGTGGTCAGTCTGTGTATTTTCACTCATCAGATTCTATGAGCCAAAAGTATAGACATTAGCTAGTTGCTCTCTTTATGAATGTGATCTCTGTAATATGGTGATAATCACAGTAATGGTGGCAGTTAGTAAACAAGATGTAGAAATGTAGTGCCAGCAGTAACAGCCCAATGGACAGAGCAACTAAACTACACAAACACACACATACAGGCAAGCAGGCGTGCACAGACACCCTAATGACCCAACTTTGCCAGGAAAAAAACACAACCACAAAACAAACAACGCACTCCACTGTACTCAGTATTAGTGTGAATGTGCATGTGCGGGTTTGCCTTTGTGTATACATGCATGTGCCATCCAAACTGCAATTTTAAATTAAAATAAGTGGTCCATTAGCAAAATATTGGCCAATTTACTGGCTAATTTGTATAGCTGTCTGCTGGTAAAGGAAGCCTCTTACTGCTCAATAAAATGTGTATATTTTGTGTTTTACTATAATAATGTACTGAATTCTTCATGGTATACAGCAAATAGCTGTTATGGTATACAGGTTATTGCATGCATACATACAACTGTGTATATGTCCATAGGTATACCATATGATCTATAGGTTTCATCCTGGTGCTTGTGCTGAAATCAAGTCCATGTAACTCAAATCACTGTATATTTGGACAAACTAGCCAGGCAATAGATCACTGTGCATGCACGTGTGTGTGTGTGTGCGCGTGTGTGTGTGTGTTTGAGTGGGCAGTGTCTAAGCCGAACAGGCAAAGCTGAGCAGGAACAGCTGGAGCTCTAAGATTTCACTGGAATCTGCTAATGACTGCAAGATTTACAGCACACAGTGCACACGCATGCATGCACGCGCCATTTCTGAGAGCATAAAAGAACTAAAAACACACACTCTTTTCAGAATAAGCGCTGCAGTGATCACAGCAGTGTTTACGAGGGTATGTATACATAAGTGCGGGTGTGTTACCTGAGCAGGGGCCCACTGCCATTCTTCGTGGTCCCTCCTACAATCAGTTCCTCCTGCCAGTGCATGTACTTCCTCGACAGACCATAGCAGCCACCACTCAGGGCCCGCGCCACATCGAATGGCTAGTGAAATAAAAATTAACTGTCAGAAGCGAATGACTTGATCAAATTTACACATATTCTGAGCCAAACACCTGAGCTTACTATACATGTATGCCTACCTTAGTTGAGTTCTTATTAGGTGCAGTAAGGGGGCAGTCAGGGTCAGCAGGGTTGAGACAGGGTCTATCCATGTAGCCGTGTCCAACATCTGCTTTTTCCAACATTTCCTCAAAGACTTCCACCTTAAAGTTTGCCCTTCGCAAGTCCTCAAGGAACTCCTTTGGGTCAAAGTTAGTCCACTGCAGAGGGTCTTTACTACGGTGGCCCCTAGAGACAAAGCACATACAAAATTAAACATTTAGAAAATGCAGGACCAACACAGAAATGCAACTTTTGCAAAAAGACAAATACTGTAAATAGTATTTCCCATACTGGTAGTGCTCTATGCTGCTAGGGGAAGTGATGATGTGTCAAACACTGATATGATGAACAGTCTGAACAAGGCTTAAAGCCATTTAAAGTTTTGATAGTTTTTTCAGGTGACAAAGTTACCATTTGGATTTTGATGTGGTCAGATTAGCCCAATGGTCGGCTATTTGATGTTTTTGGCAACATGAGAACCAGCTATCATCTCATCAGCCTCTAGTCTAATATGTAAGATGACTAGCAGGTTGCTCTTCATCTTCCTCCTCATCGTTAATGCACGTTATGATTTATTTTGCAGCAGTGCTGCTGTCAGCCAGAGCAGTAGTGACGGAGTTTCAGCACATCACTGTAACTCTTGATTGTCTGTTGGTAAAAGAAGGAGGTTGCCTTTGTTTGACATTTAAGTGTAATATCCTCCAACGTTTATCGCACAAAGGTGACAGAGAACAAATTCCCATCATGCAGTGGCTAAGTGCTGAATTCCAGCTCCAAATCAGTCCTCGTCTCCCTACGCTCTCTATGTCCAGCACATTCCAATCTCTCTTTCGCTGAATCTCCCTCTCTGTCTGTCATTCAGACCACATTGTATGTGCTTAACCAGGCTTGGGTTATTATTCCCAGGCTCCCAACCAGAACATAGTAAAAACCTTATTTACCATCTGAGACCAAGTCGAAACACACACAGACACTGACATACTGTGATGACAGTGGCTCAAGCCGATTCACTTCCACACTTTCACAGAACACACACGTGAACTGGTAATGGTGATGGCACAAACCATGTGCATGCACACACACATGATGAGGTAAATGTTTGCTGAGTATTACTGTAGCAGCAGGCCATTAGCAACAGAAGGGCCAGACAATGGTGTGGAGGCCCAGGGCTCGAGAGAAACTACCGCCAGCGATACGCATGCCAGCAACCACTACAATAGAGCCTTCCGAGGGGACGAGTTCAGGACACACACACATGCACACACACTCTTGTTCCTCTGTGGTGTCTCTTTGGATGGTTCGAGCATGTTTGGACAGCTTCTGCTAAAAGGGGTAAAAACAAGATCTCTAGATCTCTTCCCTCTCGCTCTCTCTATCGTAAAAAACAATCTGAGCATACGTGTTACCATGATGTAAACTTCTGTCAGATGCAATCAAGTGCTCGGTGTTCATTTTAAATCAGTTTAATAAATCTATCAGTGAGACTTCTATGTACTTACGGGAGATAGACCATTCCAGACTGGAGCTTGGCTCCCTCCCAGAAACAGTCTAAAGGGGTGATGATGAGGCAGGGATGTAGATTTTCAATGATCTAAGTGGACAACCACACACACAGCAAGAGAAGCACAAATTGAGATGGATATGGAAAAAGGCAACAATACTGAAGAAAAATGTATTGATGATGTTTCAGTTCTGGCTATAAACGTCCTAGTAAGTAAAAGCCCTTACAAAAATTATTTTACTGATTCAAAGTACAAAACTTTTGCATCTTACCTGATTCATAAAATGAGTTTCTGTAACTAGTTCTCCTGATTTGTAGCATAAGTCTTCTAATTTCCATTGTCTGAAAAGAAGAACAAATGAGTTTCTGTTTAGTTGGATCATGGTCACAAAACACCCCGAGTGCCTCAGGCAGGACTGATTGAAGAATGATAATAACTGATAATAAATCTTTCATCATGACTTCCTTCTGCCAGTACTTCTAGCAAAACACATCTGAACACAAATAGGTCTATATAATATGTCTGTGTATACATATACATTTCAAACATGGACATAGATGGGACGGATATAATATCAGACACATGCTAATTATATTGCATAACACAGTGCAATAAACTGCAAAATAATAAAATAAAAACTACAAATTCAGAGCTTTCCACATCTGTGTCTTTGACATAACATCAACAAAAAAGGACACAGGTTTGAAAGCAAATATGTGATTTGTGATTAAGAAGAAATATGTCACCTGTTATAAAGGTAAACATGAACTCTGCTGGCTCGGATAGCTGACTCCAGGTGCTGCAGGAGAGCCTCCACCGTTAGTACATTGGCTCCCTCCTCCCGCGGCGTCTGGATCATCAGCTGAGAGTTAAACATGGCCTCCTCACCTATCTTCTGTCGTGTGTACTTTAGTTCCTGGTTTACACGCCCACCAACTGGATAAAAAAAAAGAGTGAATATGTTTAATTAGGTTATTATTTTGTATATTCAGGATTCATCACTTTCAACTTCTACATGTTTTTGTTTTCTTGTAAATTGATTTTACATTAGACTCATTGTACCACAAAGTTGTGTTGCTTTTATATGGAGATGCTTTCCACCACAAATTGCAGTAATCAAACTGCTATGCAGTTAAGAAATTCTTTAGTAAGAGATTAGTCTCTCCAATACATCATAAAATTAAAATGATGATGAACTATTTTTTGTTGGCCTTAAATGGGTGTTCTACAAACTTTGCTTAGTGTACAATGAGAAACAGGATCCATGGCCACATATTTAAAGACTTATTTCTACGGTTGTCCTTGATGTAAAGACAGCATTGTTACACAGCAAGTGTTTGTTTGTTTGGGTAACAAAGAAATATATCATCTGTCTAGGCAACATTTTTTAAGGGTGGTTTTATTTTTCAAAGTGAAAATAAAGATTCATAAACACACTACTTTGCATCTCACCAAAACGGTCATAAGGTGAGACAGCCTCTACACGGTCATACCACTCACACATACAAGCAGCATCATGTACTATATCATTTGTGACTCAAGAGGTGCTTCTCTGTTTTTCCTGCAAAGCACACTGAAACACATTTCAGCCTGGCCGTGACATGTGTGTTTGATAAAGAGAAAGAGGCTCTTTTCCAGGCTTTGCTCCCAGTATCGTGGTTGGACTAAGCCCTGTGCGTGCGCTCTGAGCTCTCCGCTAGCCCGAGCTACAAAAGCAGCCTTTCAGGCCCTTTAGCTGCCCTGCTCCACCCCAGTACAGCCAAGTCAAGTCTTTCTCACATACACACAAATGTGGGCAACTGCAGTCATGCAATCATGGGCAAAGTATCAAATTTTCAGTCTAAAGAATCACAAAAAAGCAAACCACCAAATTTAAAGCTACTTCAAAAGCACAGTTTTTTGTAGACTTCATACTCAGTTCATTTAAAATTTGTGTGCATGCCTAGATGTGCATGCTTCAGTTCAGTGTATCTGTGTCTGATTTACAAGCAGATATAAGCCCTTCCATCATCAGCGACTAAAAGCTCAGTGAAAGCTTGGGTCATTCATAGACGTGTTCTTCAAACACGACGTAAAACATACCCAGTGAGGGAGCAACTGTGTGAAAAATCTGTAACATTTTATTATACTTTAATTCAATTTAACAATTGCTCTCAATTCGTGCAACAGCGGGCATAGATTGAATATTTTCAGTTCATTGTAATAGCATTAAAGTTGAATGTAAGCATGCCTGTTCTGCTGGCCTGGACCACCCAGTCAGACCAATGGAACAGTGAGGGAGGGGGCCATGTCTTGGGGCATTAGGAAAACACACTTGATTTCTTTTTTTCTGGACCCAAACAGCATTCCCATCTGATCCTGTCTGAAGGCGTGTTTATAATACTCATCATTAATAGCAGGTTTAGGCTAACTGGAGCGACATGCTTTCCACTGCTAGGCCAGCTATGTTTCACCAACCCTTCCTTCAGAAGAACACGCATGGAACTGATTTAGACTTGACACACACTGACAGTCCACTAACAAGTCATCTTGTCTGGTACACTCAACGCTCAAAGGCAAAGCTAGTACCAGCCTTGGTTTAATTGCAGTCCCGATAGGAGAATTGAGCAACGTTTTCATGATTTTTCTATTCTGTGATGACTTGAATAAAAGTGTGACTGGGAATAGATGGGAGATGTGCTTATAATTGTGCTTAAAAAGATAATTGTGCTTATAAAGAAGTTACTGTCTGTTGTTGCAAGCTGTGGGCTGCCACCCAAAGACCTTGAGTTTACAGCAAGCAGCAAGGAATGGGACAAGTCAAAGGAATGTATTCTCTCGCTACAGGAAACAGCACATTACAGCCTCAGGCTTAGAGAATTCCACACTTCACAAACCTACAGCGTTTTCGGGTCAACACTCACACGGCCTCGGGGTGAAATTAACACCCCAGCTGGACCAAGAAAATGTGTGTATGTGCGTGTACACTGGCATATGTGCAAGCATGTGCATGAGTGTGTGTGTACACACAGCTGTGTTTCTTCAATGACACATATTCCCGTATTCCTTCTCCTAGGAAAACTGGTTGACCCTGACATGTGTTGATATCTTGAAAGTGCCCCGCTCCAACTTCAGCTGCTGTGACCTAAAACCTAAGTGTCACTGACTTTCAAATGCTTCCCATACCAGCTCCATTGCTTACTCACTTCTTCTTGGATGACCAACCAACAGCCAACACAAAAATATAAAACTAAACACTAAATACTCAAATATTAACCCTACAGTGGCATGAAATTAGTTGAAATAAGAATTTTTCATTTGAAGAACTGTAACTAGCAAATATTTGGCATTTTTATAGAACAGAAAACACACTGATGACTAATTAACACTGTAGTTGACCAAAATACGTAATCAGCACCAATTTAACATAATCGTTTTCATTTTACAGTTAATTCTAAATGTTTTTCCCACATTTTCAAATGTAAACTTAACTTGGTTTTCTTCTGAGATTTAACTAATACAACCAAAACAAAAGACCTGACTATTGATTTGGGTTTGGAGAACTTGTAAAGTGAAGTTATTATTATTTCAACGATACTATCGTTTGGTCTATACAATTTCATTATATAGTGCAAAAAACAAATCAGTTAGTCAAGAAAATTAATTAATCAATAACTTAAATGTCTTATAGTTGCAGCCCTACATCACTTATTTCACTAAATGTGTCTGCACTTCCGTCCACCAGCAGTCTCTGTAATTCACACTACTGTGAGTTCATCTGTACCGCCACCTGTGTACATGTCATATCAATATGTGTATTATGTGTGTCTGTGAAAGTATTACTATAATTAAAGAGGAGAGGAGAGGAGAGAAGACCTGTGTGTGTCACTGCATTGGATCCTTCAGTGTGGGTATTCAGAGTGTTGCATAACATTAACCCCTGGTCCCCCCTATTCTCAAAGCAGAGGAACGGGGGGCAGTGGGGATGAAGGTTTCTAAGGAACTGACATCACCCCTCCACCCCCACCCCCCTCCATTCTGAACTCTCCCTCCTCTTTATACTCTCATTTTCTCTCCCTTTGCTCTATTCAGCTCTACGCTGATTGGCCAGATCATGATGGCAATCAGTGCAGCCCCTGTGACAGAGCCAGCCCACCCCCCTTCGCCCTGGCTAACTTTGTCTCTTTACCGTGCAACACACAACAGCATAGCCCCACCCCATGCACGTCTCTTACATCTGACAACGGAAGCATCCCACACTTTCAGGGAAAACAAGCAGCCACCAGCGGCAACAAACCCCAGCTCTAACTCTTGAGTGTGATGCTGGTACAAAAAAACCACACACATATACATGTGCATATAAAAATGCACATATTGAATCTCTACCTGAACATATTAGTAATGTAATAAAAAAACTACTAACTACTAACAGAGGTTAATATTTAGCCTTTTGGCAAGAAGCTAGATTTATAATTTACAGTCATGGTTTCATGCATTAGTATGTAAATATACTGTGTGTTCAGTATGTGTACATACAGCTGCATCATACGTCTTTTGTGTGTGTATGCGTGTGCACACAGAGTAAGGATTAGCTGGATTAGGTCCCCTCTCACCAGGGACCCCCTGTGGTGAGGAGGAAGCCCCCCGAAACCAGGTCAGCTCTCTGCCACCAAGTCTACAGTGACCTCCCATATCCTGAGACCCCTATACTGCCAGGAGCAATGAGGAAAAGTGTGCAGCTCTCTTTAAAAAAACAAAAACAAAAAAACACCTACATGATGAAATTTACACAACAGAACTGGATTAAAAATAATAGTAATTAATAAAGACGGTGAAGTAAAAATCATTTATGTTATCACATAATTCTTTTTCAGACACAGCTAGGAAGCTGTTAAAAGCAGCTTAGATCATGGATCTTGTTCCTTACGAGTGGTCAGTCTTTCAGGAAAACTTTCCCACCTTAGGTTTCCTCTTAACAGCATAGACAGTGTATCTTTAAATAGAACATCCAATCCAGAAACCCATTTCCTCAAATACTTCTGGTTTGTCCTTGCTTGGTTCCTGCTACTGGTCATTCTGTTCAGGTAGAGGTTAATAAGGAAGAGATTAATGCACTACTGTCACTACTTCCTCTTTTCTTGCCCTTCCATCTCTTTCTCAGCTGCTACTGCCAATCACCCAGAGCTTTGATTACCCTTCCTTGTTCATCTTGTTTTACCTTTTACCATCTGCTGTCACTCCATTTCTGTCTCTCACTCAAGCTTTGTCTCTCAGATTTTTCAGCCAAGTAAATATCTGCTGCTTCATATTATTGCTGTTAGATCAAAACTCTGGATAAATAAAATTATCACCAATGAGGAATGTGCTCAGATATTGATACATTAATATGTTTTGAGGATATATGCGTGTATCACTGCACATATTTGCAAGTTACTGTCACAAACTTTACAGTATGTTAGAGGAGCGAGAGCAAAAGATTCACTTCACTATCCACATCCACTAGTCTTCTCCACTGCATTTTCCTTTCAATAATTTAGTTTAAGGGTGGCTTGCATTCTTTCTAGCATTAAAGTTATAGAGGTTTTGGTGCCAGCTTACACAGCAGTACACACTGCAGTAATAGCAGTTTTGAGAACTCTGCAATCCAGGTGTGCACACATAATATGTGATGAAAGGCCTCAGTGAGAGCTGAGGCCCTATTTGACCTCTCACTCGCTTGCTCTCTCTTTCCCTCCCTATATGGCACATAGAGAAAAACAAGCAAAGCAGACTGTGGGTGACAAGGAAAGAAGAGATCATGATAGAAAAGAGAGAAGAAGAAATAAGAAAAGCGAGCACAAGTGCTCCAGCATGCAGATGTAGCTGTGTGTCTGCTCATGCAGCTACCCCGACCCCTGACACAAATGTGACACCCCAGCTGCCAACCCCTGCCCCCTCCTCTTCAAACTCCAACCCATATCACCAACCCTCACCCTCCAACTCCAGCATTACCATATGTATGGATCTCCTCACCCCTGATTATGCTAATCACCTGTCCGGCCCCTGCAGCCCCTAAAATGGGTGTATTTAGCAGTCGGCTGGCTCCCAATGCGGCTTCCCCTGGGCCCGAGGTGTACATTCACACACTCCTCAATAGGCAGATTCTTCCACGTTGCTGCCTTCATTCAGGTCCTATTCCCCTCTGCAAACCCCCCACCTCCACCCAGAAAAAAAATCCTATTCATTTCCAATGGATTCAGAGAGCAATGGAAAGAGTGGTAGATGAAGAAAACCCTGACAGAAAGTCTGTGTTTGTAGCATGTGCATGTGTGTGCAATGAAAAATACTGAGATAATTATACTGAGATTAATCGGTGTGTGTGGTGTGTGTGACCAAGAGGACGTCAGATTAGTGCTACACATATTGTCACTATAAGTGGTGTAAAGCACTAGAAAATCACGGAGACAATATGGCACACTACAATTAAACAAAATAAAATAAAATAAGTCTTTATTGGTAAAAAGTCTCATCCTGTATCTCTTTTAAGTGCCTTTCAAATTCAAGACAGGTGAACTCTCCCCACTAGCTGTATTTACTACCCTCTGATTGTCCCAAAGCCCAGCCATAACAAACCCTGACATGAGCCTGAACAGCCAATCTTAACCAGCCATCTCTCTGTCATTTCCTGGAAAGATGGCCCACGATTCCAGGTATCACACATTCCTAAGTGTGGAACAGAAGACAGGGACAGGAACAGAGAGTGTGAACAAAAGGAAGGAAAAGGATGTTGTGTTTCTTTACAATTTTTGCACAGAAATGTTGCTGGATAGCAACAGTGTGGCTGGGTAATTTTTGACAGTTGTCAATATTGGTGTCAATACAAGTTTCAGTACTGATACTATTCTCTAAATAGAATAGAAAACAAGTCTGAACCTTTTTTTAAATTTAACAAAATACTATAAACTGCTAAATGCATCATTTATCAACATGCATATACTTTGGGGCAACTAATCAAGGTGCAAAAACATTACACTAACATAATATAACTTTATAAAGTTAATATGGCTACATGTACAATCACCCATGTAAGCATCTGATTAATTTGCATTAATTTTAAGACCCGTTTGTAGTTACCGGACTTGCAAGTGAGCTTTCAGACTGAAATCAGCCTGTATTAAAATAACACAGGAGGCCGTATAGAGCATATGTAGAAGAGTATTGCTTGAGGTACTAGTGAGATATAAAATGTATTACAAGAAAGTCCAGTTTAAGTAACAGCTCCATGGATTTTAAGGTGTCTCAGAAGACAGTTCATGACACTATTAACAAAAGATATGACAACTCTGAAAGTTTATCGTGTACGTTTTTCAACGCAGAGATCTAAAACCGATCTGAATATGGCCTAAATCCAATGTTTATTTTCCTTTTATCTCTGCTTTTTCTGCCACCAACTCCTCTGGGAATTTACCTGCTGACAAGCACAGGACCTGAACGTTGCACTTCATCTGGTAGGTTCAAAACGTTGCTTCTTAGTCAACTGTACAGACAGTCTCAAATCTCACCATACACAGCAGACCGTTGTTTCAAGTTATAAGTGTTTCCCTTGTCCTAATTCTTTACTAATTCTTTAAGACTTGCAAGAGACTCAGTAGAGCAGACTATCTCAGTGTGATGCATACTGAGTGGATCTGGAACTCCCAACCTCTCAATCATTTTGAGAGAGGAAATGTTTCATATCTCTGTATCTTTATGCCTTGTGTGTGCATGTGTGGTACTTGTGTAATTGCTGTTATTGCCAAATTCTATGACGTTGTGCTGTAGGAATTGCAGTGAACCATACTTCTATGTACGTAATCCATATGTGCCAGAGGGGCTAAAAGAATTCCAACGACACATACACAATATGGAGATGTTTATGGTGTGTTTGCATGAATATTTCTCTAAGCTGCAGTCTGAGAAGCATCAATCCACACCCCAATCTCTCTCCTGGTCTACAGTAGTTGCTGCAGCCAAAACACAAACACACTACCACTACTATACTCCTGCTTCTTCCCTTACTCCGTCTCCCCCAACACACACACTCTCTCCCTCTGCTGTTTTGTACTTTCTCCACCCCTCTGGCAGTCAGCGCTGTGAGGGAGGGAAGAGAGGAAAGGGGAAGAGGGAGGGATAGGAGGGGAGGGGAGTGAAGGGAAGGAGGGAGGCCAGACCACCCTGCTCTCATGGCAGGGCTGAGTGTTTACATTGCCGTGGCTCACTCTGTAATACATCTGGCATTCTGGGGCCACTCTCTCCAGCCAGGGATGGGGGAGTGGTGGTGGAGGGGAAGTAGGAGGTGGGAGGAGGCACGGGTAAAGACAGAGACCTTTCTGGCAGTGAAAAGAGAGGGATAGAAAAGAAAGAGGGAGAGAGAAAGAGTGAAGGAGGTAGAAGGGGGAGGGTAATTCTCTCCACAGTCTCCTGTGGTCGGTCATTCGCAGGGCTCTGGTTTTTGAATAAGAGCGCCTGAAAGAATGCAATATGTAAACAGTGAGCTTGGAGGCATCTCAGGATGTCGTTTGTGAATGGGAGTGCCTTGAGACATGCAGACAGCACAGTTAATGAGCAAGTTATTTCACATTTACATTCGCCAGGTAGCACTAATATACACAAAACAGCTTTCAAATGAGGGAGAGGTAGGTTGAGAAAACAGCGCTGTAAGTCTGTGTACAGTACCAGAGGCACAATGTTTCCCCACAGTAAATCCCTCACCAGCTAGCCTGCACTTTTCATCAACTCGTAAAGTTTAACACAACATGCTGGAATGTTATTCCTTCTACAGAGGTTTAATCCTGTTTGTACTGAATTGATAAACACAAACTTAATTGAGTCCAGTTTGGAAAATGTAAAAAATGTGCACAAGTGTGTGTGTGTGTGTGTGTGTGTGTGTGTGTGCAAACTCACATTTGTGCATGGCAGCCTGCAACTGTGTTAGAAAGAGGAAAATAGATTGAGAGCAAAAGATAGATGACTACATAGTGTGTATTCTGTGCAAACTCAAAAAACACTGGGTGTGGGCGCGTTTGTGTGTCTGATTGCTTGCGGCTGCCGAGTGAACGCGGCTAGAGACAGAGGGAGGAAGTCAAAGAAAAAGAGAGAAAAAGAAAGAAAAGAGATGAATATAGAAGAGAAAATAGCACAAAGGCCCATCAAACTAGCTTGCCATGCCAGCCCTGGTCAATCACCTCCTCATTCGCAGAACCAAAACTCCAAAGCCTCTCTGCATATGGGAATGGATGTGCATGTGTGTTTGTGTGTGTGCGCATGTGCATCGATGCATGTATCAATGCTCCCATACACATCAAAAGCTGGATAATTCAATCATGCAAACCACAATCCTCTCAGTGGAGACGCCACATTCAGGGCACTCCTCCTTCTTCTCATCTTCGTCCACAAGAAAGGATGTCAAGGCTTCTTCCTCATGCACTTAACATTATACCGCTCCCTTCTCCACTGCCATTACCAGCAAGACAACAAAACAACCACCAGCTCTGTCAACTCAGCTCTTAATCACACTAGATACAAAACAGACATGCATGAGAGGGAGGAACATTGGTCCTATCACACACTAGTCTAAATTCTAAAATCAAGCTCAGGTTGCACGTAAACAAGGACTCTTACAACTGACGATATATATTGATATCCTCCATATTCAGTCAGAATCAGAATAAATGAAGATCATTTGGAAAGTATGAGTTCGAATTTGCTTCCTCTTTATTGTGCGATTTATCAGCATATATAAATGAAAGCAGCAGTGATATATTCCACTAATGTAGGATGTGGCTATTCATTTGAGTTAGAATTATTATAAAGTCATTCAGAAATAAAAGCAAAAATGACATCAGATTCACTGCCCTCTGCTGGAAGACACATGTCAAAAGGTTCAGCACAAATTCAGAAAATACAACACTGACACTAGATCTCTTCTACCAACATATGGCTCGTGAGTTGCCCTTGTACACAAATGTGTACACATGAATCCACATGAACGTATACAGGACAAAAACAATGCCTTCTGACAGCTGCAACTTCTGCTGCATTTCTTCTACCCCCTTCCCTCTGCTGGGAGCCTTCACTCTGCACCCAGGCCACAGGGTGAGTATCAGGTGAGGTTTTAAATAGCGGGGCCTCTATGAGATGACCTTGGGGTCCCAAGGGTCTAACCCTGTGGCCCCTGGCCTCTATACTTATGTCCCCCAAGAAAGCACTCCAGGCCCTGGGGTGTCCCCTCAGTCTGTAGCCTTAAGAGTACAATCTATGCCAGCTTTATACGCCAGTCCAAACTATAAATCTGAAACCATAAACATGTGTATGATAAAAACAGGAAGAGTTCTTTTCAGTTTCGTAGCCTCCATCCTCTCTTTAGTCTATGTTAAAAGTGCAGTCTTATCACAACTCAGCCCAGATTACAGTACAGCGACAAGCTCATCTGCTTCACCCCAGTTTCACCTTCAACCACTGTCAAGAACTGAAGCTTCAAAAGCCTCATTTCCAAATGTTCTCCTCCCTGTACCCTTTTCCCCACCAACACAGCCCATGACCACACAACCAAACCCAGTCGCTCTCAGCACAGAAACAGAGTGAAAGAGTCAGGGGCAGTACCTACAGGAAGGCCAATGTTTATGTGATACTGTTTTAATTAGAGGCAGGCAGCACTGCTGTTTTCTTTACAATTTGGTCTGCGTGCACCATAAACCAGATTGCCAAAGGATGGCTCCATTTTCTGTGGCCAAGAGGGACTCTAAAGGGGTCTTATTTCTTTCGTCTATGTCTTTCCACCCAAATGTGGCTTATAATTAATCATCTCAAGAATCATCTACAATTTGAAACTGAAGAGGCCAATAGGCTCAGAAAGCAGGAAAGCCTTATTTTCTATGAGCATCACAGTGGACATAAACCCAGCACTTATTCACAGTGTGGATGAAATCAGCCCTGAATACATGCTACTATAATTTTATGTTGTGTGCGTAGGGAAAATTACTGTAAAAATATTAATAGCGCCTTCTAAATGTTTAGCAGCACATAAACCCCCACACATCCACAGAGGTTTGACATGATCACCTCCTTGTGCAAGTGTGCGTCTCACCCCCAATTGGTCTCTGTCGCGTTGTCTAATAAACAGAACTTCCTGTGTCTGAGTGTTTATAAACAGTGTTGAGTGAGCACTGTGTGAGAAGAGACAATCCCTGCAAAAGCTGGGGCACGTGACAGCGTGTAGAATAAACACACTATCCAGCTCCGGTACGCAGCTAATGGTGGTCTGCTGTAGACCTCAGCCTCCTCTACACCACCAGAAAGCAGGTGACGACAGACATGACATGAGATCATGAACGTAAAAATGCGGCTCCAGTCAACTGTGGAAAAAACTGGGAGATATAATATGAGCTGGGTGAATTGTGTGATGTGTGTGTGTGTCTGCGGGCCACACAGCTTCCAGGCTGGGTCGTGCATGGGTCACCTGCGGAGGGCAGTTCCAAATGAAACATAAACAGCCGCTTTGTCCTCTGCTGCTCTCCTGTCTTTTCCTCTCGGACGATGGGCCAGTCCCCCAGCACAGTGCTCCACAGTCCAGGCAGAACTGATCTATCCCTCAGCTGTGCAGTCTAATCTAAACAAACAGATCTCTCCCTACCAACATCTGGAACCCTTCACGTACCGAGACCTAGGAAACCACCGCAGCCCAGTGTCTTTGTCAGCGTCTGTGTGTAAGATCAAGTCTCCGTGCAGCAGTAGGGCCAGTGGGAGTCCATGTTGTAGACGTCTACCAGAGCTTGCTAGACTTGGTTCAAGTCTTTGTCAGGTTCAACACAGAGCTAACCTCTTGTGTCAGCGCCAGAATATAATGGTGTATCTTCAGTGAATGGCAACAGGAGGACAGGAGGTCTGAGTAATAACAGTTACATCACAGATTGAAGTTAAATACCAATGAGTGTGATGTATTGCCGGCAACAAATTATTTTTCATTGATTAGTATATATAAGACTATTTTTGTTGTTTTCCATGTTTCCAAATTCTTTAATTGTGATAAATGGACATTTTAGCTTTGTGCAGCCAAAAGTGGTGAATTGAAACTGCTTATTTTGGCCAACGAAATCAAAGATATTTAAACAAAATGCTAAGAAACTGACAAAAAGAGTGATCGCTCGCATTTGTGAGGCTGCAAGATCAAAACTACTCAATAAACTGTGGTAATACAAACTCGGTTAGCTATTGCAGAATAATGTGCTTCTCTGTTGTGCTTGTAGCTGCAGTGTTATGGAAGGATGAGCTGACAGCCATCAGCAACCGCAGAGGTTGTGTCAAGCAAATGTTTTGTTATCTCATTGTGTGTCAGCAGGTTCGTGACTCAACTTCAGCACCCTTATACTGTAGCTACATAGTACTTAAGGATGCTATTTCAGCAACTATGGTGCGATTGTGTTAGTGTTTGGAAGCAGTGTGTTCCTCTCGAGAATCAGGGTCCTGCACTGAAGAGGCTGCTTAAATGGCTGCCAACTGAGCCTGTGCCACAGATTAAAAGGTGGAGTGTTTGATCGGAAGAAGAATCTGTGTTCTTTAATGTTTGATTTCATGAACTGTACATTTTTAATTTGTATAGTTCACAACAATGGGGACAATACACAAATAGCAACAACAAAAAACAACAACCATGCATTAACAATATTTTGGCTCTTTTTCTTACAACCAATAACTTACTTATTCAGTTTCTCAGCAGCTAAATCTGATCCTCCATTCATGACTTTCACACACACTCCAGCCCTAAGTGCAGGAATGTGGATCAAAGGAAAAGGAAAAAAAACACAGCCCCTTCCCCTAACCTCCCAAGCACCACCCATAGTTCATTTTTCCTTCAAAATGTACATTTTCTGTAAATTGTTTCTCAAAAAGTAAAAAAACAAAACAAGTGTGGCCATCCACTCCACAAACACGAGTTCCTGTCCTCACTCCGCTTTTTCCCTGCAGCCAGAGACAAATCTTTTTGGAAAGTTGAGAGCTGTCCAAAACGGGACCACACACAGTCTCTGAGCATTCAACTGCTGGGGGCAGGCAGACACACACTCACACACACACACACACACACACTCACACATCACAAAATGGCGGCTTTGACAAAAAATTTCCTGTAACCCAAAAGCGGCTTATGAACTTACTTACAACCTGACTTCTGAGTGCACTTACAGTCACCTCTTGCACATCTGTTGTGAGCATCTATCGTAATTTGACAAACTCCAAGTGTGGTTCCATAAATAAAATTATTTATCCTAACACATTTGACATGGCAACTTGTCAGGGCCTAAATAATAAACAGGCTCCTGGTCCAGCAGCCACCAAGCCCCTCTCCTTCCAAACTAAACCATGCCATGCCATAAAAAAATACCATTTCAAAAGCAGTAAAAGAATAAATCAACCACACACACACACACACACACACACACACACACACACACACACACACAATAAGAAAACAACTTGCCAAAAAGAGCTAATAGCAAATCAGTGTCTTACCTTCTACCCAGAGTTTCTCCACGTCCGTCTCCAAATTAGCTGCCCTTAAGCCCACAGCGAAAGCTCCGAAAATCATGAGGCCCACAACTAAAAACTTTCCGCAGTTCTTTTGTATGTAACAGCCCAGCCTAAATAAAAGTCTCTGGAACTTCGCTCTCAGCCATAGAGGTGCTTTCCTCCCAGTTGCCTTCCCCTACAACGACATAAGAATCCTAAAGTTACTGTCAATCAAAACACAGAACACTGCACTTACCTGAACAGGTGGACCTGCGGAGTTTAGGAGAAGTTTAGCGATAAACAGGCAAATGAATGACCGCCACAGGCGGCCCCACATGTGTTCATATCAAAGGGTCTAATTACATTTTAACAATGGGCTCCAATTTGACCCAGTGAACCTCATCTGAGAACAGTCCTTCTTATGGTTCATGACAATATCACATAATGAGTGCTTTAAGGGAAATAATTCAACACACATTCCGCAGTCTCACGCTGACTGAAATCTACATGTCTGCCATGGACCGCCTGGAAACCACTGCAGAAGCCCCAGAGTGAGAGCCACAGGTTCTGTCATATCAGTAACACGCATAAACTGTAACATTAGCAGAAGACATGCAGGAGACTGATATCTAAATCCTCCTACAGATCACCCACTCACTGAATCTGGGGATGATTCATGAAGATGCTGACCCAGAGCAACTGACAGTAAAGTGTCACATGTTTGTCTTGCTCTGCTCCAAAATGTGTTCGCAGCTGGACATCCAGAGAGGATGGGAGTAAATAAAAGGAGATAGCCGTCTCCTCTCCTCTCCTGTGTCTCTATTTCTCACATATTTTATGTAAAGGTGCAGCTGACAGGGTCTTGAAACTCAGGATGCTCCTGTAAAACACCACTATACACTCCCTACAGGTTTTCCAGTAAGGTAAAGCATCAGAGGTTATGCTCCCCGCGCCACAAGTAATATATTCTGGAAATAGTGTAATTTGTCAGTAGCCTGTATCAACACCCCCGCACATCCACAAATCAAACGGTGCTGTTAAATAGTCTGAAAAAGTGCATGTGGTAAAAGCCACAAACACCACCACAAACTACTGCACTCTCCGACCAGAAGCCCGTGTGTTCCGGCCTGTGCGGGGAGGAACAGCCGCCACAGGGGGACTCACAATAGTTGTGGACCAAAAAGAGCAGCCACATGGGTCTGTTTTCTCTCCATGCGAGTCCCCCACGTTTAGGTGGTGTCAGTCAAACCTCCGTCGTTGGCACCAGAACTTCTAAAGCAGCTCATGAGCTGAAAAACTCACACTGAAACAGTCGGTGTTCACGCTGACTGTGAGTGAAAGCTGCATGTTTCTCCTGCTCTGAGACCGTTATAGGTTATAGGCTGCACTTCTAACAACTGAGCGGTTGTGTTTGGAAACACTGCTTGCTGCGCATCCTAAAACATAAGGTGCAGCATAAGAAGAATCTAAACGTTGCACAAAACACAACTATCTGCTTGCAACAACCTTACAGCCTGCGCTCCCCTGCCCAGCCCGTCCCGTTACCTAGCAGCCACTGGACATAGTTTGGCCACTTCTTCTGAGAAAACAATGAAACTAAGCCCACATAGCTCATTCTCTGTTAAGATGAGAAATAAGCACCTCTGATATTTGCTCCAAAGCAAAGCCCGCATCACAGTAACTCGGCCGCTGCAAATACTCCAAATCCAGCGGTGAGTTGCGGGTATAGTCCCCCCTGTTCCTCCGCGTTATCCTCGGCCGATCGGGGTCTCTGTTTTCCTGCTCGGAGGGCGCATTAGCAGCCGAGGCCATGTTGCGGGAACTGCGAGGTGATTACCGTTTCCCACTTTATAGTATTTCCCCGAAAGCCCGTATCGATATCCCAAGGCAACAGAGTTTCACTCTCGGAGATCTCACACCCGTGAAGTAGGACTTCATACTCCTGTAGGAGACGGCGAGTCAAAGTCTGCGCCTTCCATCCCAACATTTCGTGATCCGGAGGTCTCCACCGCTTTCACCGCATTCACCGTGTCTCTTAAAAAAGTAAGTTTCTCTCAAAAAACGAGGTGCGCAAAGTGATTCCCATACACAAGTCGTCGGGTGAGAAACCTCGATGATCGTAGCATTCTGGTGAGATCTATGTAGTCTTCCCATGGGCCGCGCGTCACGGCCAACTCTGAGATTCAATAGAAGAGGAGAAAAAGACCTCTCTCCATTTGGAGGCAGAGAAGGAGGAGGAGTGAAAAGAGAAAAAACTCGAGATCCCGCCTATGGGGCTGTCAGATTGCAGGACTTTCTTGCATCTGATTGGTTCCAGAAGGGCAAAAATTACTCAGCAAACACGACTATTATTAGCTGCTTAGCAACAGCTCACTAAAGTAGAGAGACCACCCAAGCAGAGAGACCTCATGTGTGCATCTCCAACTTCAGGGGAGGCTCGCAGAGAGCCGACCGCGCTTGGTGCGTTTGGTGTTTTGGGTTTCCATCCAGCGCCCGGTCGCTGCAAACAACCGCATCTCGGAGATTACATGAAGTTTGCGGCAAGTTACAAACTATACGTTGGAAGGAGGTCGAGGAAAGTCAAAGTTTTCTTCCAACGCCACGATGGTGGTAGTTGAGCCTCAAATTACAGCGGTGCAAGGGGAGGTCCTACAGTATGTCGATACAAATGTCTACCCCACTGTTGATTTTAGACTGGCGTTTATGACGTTCAACATATGCATCTGTCATGTTGTTATGAAACTGAACTTCTGACAGAAACAGGGATAGAAAACATATTTTAACACTTGACAGTGGTGTTTTGTCCATCTCCAACCATATACTGTATATAAAATTAACATAATCACATATTACTAAAGTACTGACACATGGTCACAGTATTGATGATCTGTAAATGTCCGCTTTCCTTGTCCGCTGTACTGATGGAGCCTTGTATTATTCACTGTTAAATGTCAGCTCTAGTTTAACATAACTTACCTCAGCTGCAGGGACGAATGCACAACTTTGTCAGTTTTGCGCCTTGCGCACACTACTTTGTGAATTGCATCAATATCTTTAGTTATATCGCGCTAGTATATTGTCTGAAAGTGTATCTTTAATGAACCTATAATAAGTGGTGCAGTAAAGCAGATAGCCATACTGTCAGTGAGCGTCCTGCTGCAGACCTCAAACTAAAGTTTTGAAAGCACAATGAAGACAAACATATTCTGATTGAACGCAGCTGTTAACTGATTGAATATCAGTTGAGATGTAAGAGATTGAACTAAAAATCAAATACAAGAACTAAAACATCTATAAAAAAAATAACTGTAATTAATAATAAAGCAAGTATAAATAAATAAATTTAATGTAATTATTATTATGTAGCCGCACGACGGACCAGAGCATCAGTCTGTCAGGAGCACAGACTGCACAGCGGCTGGTCTGGATGTCAGCACTTACCATCTTCGACCAGGTGGGAAGAGCTTTTCTGTCAAATCTGTGATATCCACCCCCCGTGGAGTCCGAAACGTCCAATTTATGATGGAGACAAGATGTTACGGGGGAAAAACACAGCATCGTAATCCCACTTGGATGCAGGCATCTTGCTCGGAGTTGGAAAAGGTCGACCCAGAATTACATGGCTGTTCCTTTTTAGCCACGTGGGTGGTCCCGTTAGCTCCATAGGCAGGACACTTTGGCTGTCACGTGATTATCCCAAAATTATAAACTGTACCAACCAACCCATGCAAAGCAGCATCCCGTGTCTCAACCAGTCAGTTACACACGCACACACACGCACACACACACACACACACACACACACACACACACACACACACAGGAGAGAGAGAACACAGTTGCACGCTACACAAAAATATCTTTGTTGTGAAGCACGCACCTGTACGTGCACAGGTGAACGCACAAATGTGTGTGTATTTAAGCGCACACATATTCAGTATGTAGACACATGATTTTGGAGGTATGCACACAGGCTCAGACAAAAGCTACAAATACAGTAATTGTTAGTTTTGGATGAGGGCGCACACACATGTGCAACACAAATACCATGAGGCATGCACACTCAATCACACTAGTCAATCAGTCTGTCTGGACTGACCTCCAGCCTCTATTAGAGATCTTACACCATGTCTAGTGAGGATCTGTTTGTTCTGCTGAATGCTTAGAGTATCTATGCAAGGTATCCACTCCCATGAACGTTCAGATTTTTGATGGGCTCAGTGGTATGAGTGAGTACGGTGGAGACTACGAATCCATTACAACAGTAACATCAGTTCACTGGCATCAGATATGTTGTGGTGTCTGAGTGGGGGGAACAAAGTTAGACTGTGATGCCCCCTAATGCCCCTGAATAGAACCAGACTTGTCTCAGTGGAAGTGTCCTTATAGCAGGCAGGCGTCATAACCATAGCACCATACCTGTGCTGGACATATTTAAGTTGTTGTCATTATGGCAACGCTGCAGGAGTCCATTAAAGTGCCGCAGGTCATCGTGGAAAACGGTCTTCTACTTCGAATACTGTAGTGTAGAGGCTGTAAAGATATGCCAGTAAAATGCTCTGGGAGATTATATTGCAAGCATCTGTGTGAACTAATGAAATACGTATGCGCATAAAATGCCATAACACCCTTGACCAAACATGAGTATATTTCCTTTTTTTCGTTCACCATTATGTGCTAATATGGATCAGATGATGTCCCATAATTGTTCACATTAGTGAGAAATGTATTGCAGATCAACTTATTTTCATTTTATGTTTGAATTTCCAATTTCTGTGAGCAAGAAGGGCAACGAGTTTATTCGGGCCTCTAAGTTATTGTCTTTGATATAAAACCAGCAAGGTCTAAAGATTCAGTAGCTGACCTTCGCATAATCATATCCCCTCTTAACCACTTTTCCTGGTAAGGGTAGTGGGGGTGCTGGTGCCAGCTGCCACTGGGCAAACACCCTGGATAGGCTGCCACACACTCACATTGACATCTATGAGCAGAGAGAGTCACCCACACAGACACGGGGAGAACATGCAAACTCCACATAGAAAGGCACCTGGCTGGCTGATGGATTCGACCCAGGTCCTTCTAGCTGTGAGGCTGTAGTGCTGTGCCGCCACCCGTCTTTGCTTTTTAAAAAATTCAAATACGCACCCAATGTAAAATTAGCAATGCAATTGATCACTAGCTGCAGTTATTTTAGCAGTTCATCATCTGATGAACTTTTTTTCTGTATAAATATGGCACAGTGCACCAAGGAGCTGAAAAAAATCTCTTAATCTTTCATGGAAAAAGTGCCAAATAATCTCTAGTTCCACCTTTTCGAGTGTGAGGATCTGCTGTTCTGATCTTATTGTAATAACTTTTGTGTTGTCAGACAAATCAAGCTAACTTATTATAGGACATCCCCTTTGATTTTAAGAAAATGTGAGAGTATTACATGCTCTTTTCTGACAATGTAGTGACTTATACTCAAATCAGTATTAAATTATGACTGCAAAAACAACAAAATGCACTATTACACAGTCCCACTTGTACTAACATCTCACACACTAAAACAGGATGGCACAAACCTTTCTTAATGGAAGTATCACCTTTCTCACAATGTTAACAAAAATAAAATAATACATAAAATAATAAATAATTTAAGTACAAGTACAGCAGAACATCTGTATAGGTTTGGATTAGATTTCTCTGGTGCCACCAACAGACCAAATAGTCATCTTTTTGCTAAGTGGTATAGCAGGCAGGTTGTCAACCAAACCAACAGCATCATAGGTGAAATTTATTTTGAACTTTAAGCCAGAACAGGCAGCAAACAATACTGTTCAGCCTGTTGAAATGACTTTTTAAGTTTAAAAATGGTTTGGTCTCCCGCTACGATCAGACTCCTTAGTGAATGTTTTGTCCTGGTGATTTGTTTGTCTTTCTGTGATAGTTCTTACTTATCTAGTCCTCTTTCAGATCCACATGGATTCCTTAATGAGGAAATGAGACAAGGCATAAATTTAGGAGCTTGAGGAACTGGGCTTTGATCCCAGAATTACTTCATCAACCAGTCACCTTCTTTAACCCCTGGCAGGTCCATTCATACCCCTCAAGGCTGGTAGCTGGCTAGAAGCCAGGGCAAAAAGCGGAAAAACCTTGTCTATTGCATGCGTTTATTTATGATTTGCAGGTGGATTACAGTTCACAGCAGAAGTGTGCCAACACATTAATATTTTGAGTGAAAACCTTAGATTCCTTTAGTGCAGGTTCATTGTCAAACTTTATGTGGGGATCTGTAGAGATTTCTAATCAGTTTTGTAGCCATTACCACGAGAAATCATCGTTAAACTCCTATTTCTTCTGTTCATAAGATAATAATTATGATAAGATTTAAGTTAATTAGCAAAGTTCAAAAAAAAAAATAACACTTGTACACAAACCACTGTTTTCCAATATCAGCAGGCGTATTAGTTAAGTAGCTACAGCATGTATGGGAATGATGAACACTGCGGTTGACAGCTGACCATAAAGTTATGTGATGCAGGCTGATCAGGCAACCACTCACATTTGAAATGCATTAAAAAAGAGACAGAAAGGAGAAAAACAGCTGAAAGAGAGAGTGAGAGAATGCAAAAAAGCACACCTCTTTATTGAAAACAAATGCATTCAAGATCCCAATTAAGTAAGAATGTCCTCTCGCCCTTTTCTTCTGTCTTTCCTTCATTCCACTGAGTAAAAACGAACAATATGGATGCCTGGGAGTGAGGAATTCTTAGAGTGATTGAAAGACTGTGTGACAGACAGACCTCGCTATAGAGCACACGTGGCTTAGCTGTACAGTAAGAAGTGTGCACTGCACTACTTTGTCTTTCCATTTATGGGACTATACAGCACTGTAGTGTAGATTTGGTTGTTAAAGTGTACGTTCAGGAAGTCTACTTTAAACAGTAGTGATGTGCCCACAGTACATGGGAATATGTCTTGGCTGCTGTAACTACTCTCTTCCTATGCTCTATACTGGCCATGACAATTTTCTGGAGGGAGCAAAATGAACAAATCTCTTTCGCTTAGAGGTTTGACTGAGGCCTATATGGGCTGCATGGAGTCCCTCAATGCCTTCTAGCAATCAACTGTACATTTGTTCTCAAGGGGGTCTCCCACTACTTCCCTTCCGGATTTCTTGTTAGCTTATTGCCCTATGGTTAGGGTCTTACCTAGCTGAAGTGTATTGTTATGAGAGGTACAAATAACCGGTTGGGGTTAGAAATTAAGTGATCTTAAGATAAAGAGAAACAGACATCTTGAGTTATCTTTGCAGAAGTGGAGTATTTTTGCAATTTGTGGATCTGGAACTGGTGAAAACCATCTCCAGCCAACACTTCCTCAGCTGCTGTTCAGTTAGAGCTCAATGCAAACCATCTTCACTTCTGTCACTTCACATTTTCAGAATCACTTCACGCCACAGGCAGTACTTTATGTCTTCACCACTACCACTGTCTGAAGCACTATTTGTGCACCGCTTACAGCATTGCGACCCATGTAAAATGACCATAGATGGGATGATGAGGTCAAACGTCCAAAGACTCCTCATAGAGCATATGATACATACAATGTCAAATAAATTCATTTCCTACTTTTTAAGCCTATTTTCAAATTAGTCTCTACTGCCTGAAGTTTAGTGTTGGTCACACACTGTTTTCGGTGCAATCAGGGATTATTGCCATAATGAAATTGTTTAGAGACTCTAGCTAAGTTGAAGGCTTGTTTAAAACTTCTCTGATTGGCTGACCACTTGCCCCAGTGGAGTATGTTGTAGCAATGTCATGATGTTCCCAGATGTTAGTAATTACTTCAGTGAAAACAATGTTATCGTAAGTAACAGAAACTATTGACAAAACTTCAAAATATAAGACCAAAGTTGTAATAAACTGTAATTACACATATATACAGTAGTCACTAGTAAATCTTGGTGTCAGTGCCCACCCGACTGTATCCCCATTTAGAAACCCTGTAGAGGTATTTCTAGATAAAATTCTATTCATAAAATTATCTCTTTCTTCTCTTGTACCTTGACTGAGCTGCTGACTCCCCCTGGTCCATTATGACTGTGCTGTGAAGCAGTAGGAGCTGAGCGCAAGGCAAGAGCCTGCTTGGATGTTTATGTTCCAGCTCAAGGTTGTCTTCAATCATACACGGAGCTGTTTGACAGCTTGCAGCAATGCCTAGGTTCCGTTTTCCCCTCCCAATTTTTGGCCGACTTTGTATCCACAATCAGAGACGATCCAAGAGGGCAATTTCACCATTTTCCATCGAGCAACATTAGAACGGTGATCCAAACGCATAGAATGCTTATGTTTGACAGGCCTAAACACCCCAGTGA
The DNA here is from genome assembly GCA_900302695.1 of Helostoma temminkii. Taxonomy (NCBI): domain Eukaryota; kingdom Metazoa; phylum Chordata; class Actinopteri; order Anabantiformes; family Helostomatidae; genus Helostoma; species Helostoma temminkii. The sequence goes on from OMLM01007445.1 coordinate 26,197, forward strand.
AAAAATCAGCCCACATTCATTAAAATACTCATTTGAAAAGCACATTTTGTGTTTCTTGTGGTGCTTAACATAGTGAACTTTGCTAACTTAAATACATGACTCATAGTGATATGGCAAAAATAGGATTTATTTAAAGTGAGTGTAAGCACTGTGGTCATGTTTTGCAAAAACGTTGGCAGGATATGTGAAAATGGAGAAATGAGAAAAAACGTGTGTCTGACAGAAAGTGTGTGACTGCAAATGCAAAGCTATAATATATATATATACTATATTTCACATTAATTTTGATTTTGCTTTCAGGGCATTCTAGCACTTTTAAGTCCTATTAGTCTTATGTGGAATCTGTGCAGCAGTTCATCTCCCTGGACAACATTTACTTTGAGATCTGGGATAGACAATGTTGGAGCTGGCTGATATTTAGACAAGGCAGAGGTCTGTTCTGCAGAACTGGCTTGAGAAGCTGTAATTTTTGGAGGTGAGTTCAGCCTCCAATGTTAACAGGAAACGTGTGCTGCTCTGAATGTATACACACGGCCTCAACAAATAAGCAGTATAATACAATATCAATGCTGTGTCTCCACAGAAAGACAGGAAAAAGAAAGAAGTAAAGTGAGACTGTATCCAAAATAGGAAGAGAAAACACTCAAACAAATGGAGCTGGCTTCACAACAAATTCATTTTTATAAACTGTATGAAGAAAGAAGGGAAATTTTGACTCACAGGCACACACTCACAAATATATTTGTTATAAATTCTAACATCTGCATTTTTGCACATTTTGAATGAACACATTTGCCTTGGTGGAAGGTTTGCTTACTTCCATTTGAACTGAGGTGGGTCTGTGTGGGAGGCCCACTGGAAAATGTGACACATTTAAAGGTAAGAATCTTATGAGCGGTCCAGACCTGTGTTTACTCACCCAGACCTCCTGTTCAGTTGCGAGTCCTAACAACAGCAGGAACTGTTACCATCCTCGGTGGAATTCAAGCTCATAAACAAGCCACATCAACCTTCATTAGGAGATATTATTTCGACAGCACAGAGCATATATGTACACTTTTGTGTTTAAATAGATTTACAAAATATCTCAGCAAATTCTCTAGCAGAATTTATCATAGCTTGCTTAGCTACACATTGGATATCTGAACTGTATTGACCAAAGACCCAGGACTTAAAAAAAAAAGCTAATGAGGAACACATCAACCTTGAAATGTTGGAACTTGGATTTGTTTTTTGAATTGTTGCTCCCTGGTTGAAACATGTAGAGACAACAGGGGGTTGTTAATTTTCACAGTCACAGCTTTTGTCCAAGTCAAATTTGAGCCTCATTTTCACAAATCTTGTACCTTCATAATCCCATAATTACATGTATGTACGTAAGTGCAGATAAACGAAGAATGAAAAAATAGATAAGAGACAGATAGTGGAAAAAAAAGATTAAAAAAATTGATTTTATTATATTCATTGTCACAGCTTGAGAGTGTGGTGAAGACCTGGAGAGCATGTGTTGACAGCACCTGCAGCCAAACCATTGCATCTGCATTAACTCTCTTCTGGCTCACCAGTGTGTCGTCACAGCCATCATCTGCTTGTTTTCCCCCCAGTACGATGAGGTCATAGCTTAAGTGGCCAATTAGCCCAAACACAGTTCAATCTGGGGCATCTCCAGAGATAGGAAGAGGAGAATGAGGAAGGAAATTTATGGTTTCTTTAGAGGACATCTGTGACTTGAGGATTACTGTCTCTGCCTTGTCCCTGACATCTTATTTCACACCTGCTTTTCTATGTGTGTAACTATATACTTTTCTGTATCATGTCTCTAGGCGTGTAGGCTGTTTTGCTAAAATGTCTGGTGGGCTTACTGTGAGGTCTAACTTGAGCAGGGGAAAATAGCTGTCATAATTACCCACGCCTGTATCTTTTGCCTAAAATCCCTGTTTCCTAATTACCGCCTGCTAACAATCTTCTAGCCTAATTTATGCATATTGGCCAAGATGTGGGTATGCACGCTTCTAACTCTCTCAAAGTCCAGCCAAAATTGTTGGTTGTGAATATTCAACCATAGTCTGCTGAACTGAGATCACAGACTGATGTGAAAACGCACTGTGAAACAGCCTCTCTATGTTCTTCTGCAAGAGAAAGAGACATTTTCCAAGCCAGGTGTGTATGTATCTGTAAACAGATGTTAGTGATAAAATAAGATTAAAGGAGGTTAGAAGTGGTGACAACATGGAAGTCTGTACATGGAGAAAGAGAGAGACTGACTTGACATTTCCAAAATGAAGTGGTTCAATGTAAACACAGCTGGATGTAATAGAGGCGCATTTATTGGCTGCATTTTAATTATTGCTTTGACTTTCCATAAAGTGCCAAAGACTGTTGTGTATACATACTGTAGAATGTGCTGTTGACAGCTTATCTGAATCCAGCCTTGCTTTTTGCAGAGAAGGTGCTAGCTAAGATGTCTTGGCAATGCTGGGAAATGCATCTGCTCAACTCAAAAGCAGCATTGTTAGGGATTTTGAAGTGAAGTCAAGGGTGATGTAATTAATGCTCTGTGAGTGTCTGTTGCAACCATCCCTTGCAGGAAAAGCTGTGAGAGGGTGCTGAATGTGAGTTAACGGAGGAAAGTTCAAAGAATTAAGTAGCTAATGGAAATAAAACGCAATGCAGTTAAAATCTCTTTCAGAGCTGATATAGAACAGTGCTTCAGGGTTCTGTCTGGAAGCATCAGATAAAAACACACACATCCATCTAGTCTTCACGTCACCATGCTGGTTTGTAGCACAGAAATGTCAAACAATGTGAAAGAAAGTCAATATACTTTGGGGAGAATGGCAGACTGAAAAGTGTTCTTGGTTTTATTGGTAGCGAGTGACATGATGACAGAGCGCTGACCCAAAACATTTCAGAAATACAACTTTAGTTACTTCATCCAAATTACAGATGTTGTAGCATTCATCTCTGTCCACACATCATAACATTTTAATGGAAAAGTCAGCATAATGCAGAGCCGCCCTGATGCTGACATACACTGTGGAGCTGTATGTGTAAACAGGCTTTGAGGTCACAAATACCCAGCAATGTTTGGTAAGACATTTGGTCAAATACAACCAAGACAAATGCTTTCTCTTAAAAGTTATGACATAAAATGCAATTATCAGCAATAACCTGCTGATAATAATGAAGTTGATTGGAAAATGAAAGTAGAATTCTGCTGATTTTCTGGTTTTACCAAAATAAGATGGGGTTGCAGCGTGGTTGTCATCAGAGTCTGGACTGAACAGACATTAATTAAACATTAAAAATAAATAAATGCAGTATGTTGGTCTATGTGGGTATGCATGTTAGTGTGGCAATGGAAATGTGGAGGTTCCTTCAGAAGGGATATGAAAATATGAACCAATACTGATTTATACCAGTGCTTAAGTGACTTATTTTTATAAATTAACATAAATAACCAACAATTACCTTGCTAACATTTTTTGCAGATTTTGTAGAAAGGAAAATCATTCAGTCATAATAAAGGACATATATACATATCAATATAATGTATATGTATATTGAAAAAACAACTTCAACACAGGTTTAAATGGCCTGTTCTTGAACTCACATTACACAATCGTCGTGAACCAAGTTTCTCTGTGATGTTTTCTTTTATTCATTCTTGACCTAGGAAACTGTCTGACCACAAATTCCAGTGAGTAGCTGTTCTGGAGCTTTTAGTCATCGAGATCACACAATTGGTTGTAATACAGTATCTCTAAACTTTAGTCCAAGTAGACCTTCTATAGTCTGATGTAGCATTTATAAGAAGATCTTCTGCTATATACTCTAATAACCAGAAACCCAGAAACAGCCAAATTTGTGAATGAAGATAGGTGAGATACTACCAGTTTATGCATTAATCTAGTAAATACATAACAGATTCAAATTGCAACAAATACCACATTTATTTTTCTGTCTTCGCTTTACACAAAGTACATTCCTTTGAGATATTGTACTGTCCTTCTAGGCTGTGAAGATAATTTCTATTAGTTTATAATTCTGTGTAATAAAATCTGCTCAATAAACCTGGCAGGAAATTTAAATTTAGGAAAATGCATGATTAGTTATTGTTAAATAAAAACAATGTTAAAATATTTGAAATCAAATTAAATAAAAGCATTCCCATCATTCTAACTGAGGAGGGGATGACTCTGAAAAGGTCTACCAACAACCATCATGGATAAAATGATACATCATTGTTTTGAGTTGTCGTTCCAGAATGGGTCACGTGTGCCTTCAAAAGAAACCCAGAAGGTCCACTTACACACATCAAACCTACACACGCCTCTAGTTTCTAGTGCATCCCTGATATGCTTACACACAAGTCACAAACACAAAGTCACATATGCACACACCTTGATCAAAGAGTCCACTCTCACACATTTCAAACACACACACACTCTGACTCCCCCGTGACTCCTCGGACCTTTGAACTTAGGTAAAGGGGGTTGTTGTCTGGTGGTGTGGTTCATTCTCTTTGCCTGAGGTCATTTCCTGTCAGTGTGACTGTGTGGGGTGAAAGTGGAAATGTATCGGTTGACCTCAGTGGGGGAATATGGATACAGGAAATAATACTCCCAGGCAACACAAATATTTTTCCACAGCAAATATGATATAAAGGAGAACAAATCAATACATACATTCATACACATAGAAAATAGATGTTAGTATTAGTTAAATAGCTTAATAGACTGTAATGTAAATGTAATTGTGTGTAGATGACTATGTTATGTCAGAGAGTTCAGTTGGATTCTGTCAACACTGATCAAGTTCTTTCTCCCTGCCCTTTTTGGAGATGATAAAATTATGCAAAACAGTGTCATTGCTATACTTTTAACTGTCACTCAGAGATTTCCGCTGTCCTTTCACTCCTGAGTAAACAAATGATATGAGCAAACTCACACAAGCATTACAATTGCAGCATTGAGCCATAAACCGAGGCCCTGAGCGACATTTTCTAACAAACAGAGCTTTTTATATGTCAAAACCAAAATGCTCTTTGTTTGCAGTTCATGTCAGAAGGAGAGTCTGTGTATATAGATCTGAGGGAGAGGGGGAAAAAAGGCCAGAAAATGAGGAATCTGCTCTGAGCTGAGTTTGTAAACAAGACAAACATAATCAGCATCTCAAGAATCACATCTGGCTCTGGTCGAGTTTTACCCGGACTCTGATTGAGAGGCCCGGCAGGCCCCATTCTTTCCTCAGAGTTGTGTTGTAACATGTCACAGGAGAAAAACAAAATGGATGGTATGTAAAGTACTGCCATTTTGTGAACCAAAAACATAAATACAAAAAGTATCATGATCTGTCAAAATGCTGCATTAAATGCTATGTGCTCATATTACATTTTATATGTAATGTGTAATAAAGTGCCTGCAAAAGAGAGGATTGTTTTAAATTACCTGCAGTCTCTGCTATTTCAGGTTTATGTTTTCCCTTTAGATGATTATGCTCAGCCAATTTTAGCCATCTTTTGACTATGCAGAGTACACTATTATCACATTACTTCACCTTGCAATTGCATATGTTTGCAAAAGATGGTCAAAGGTGGTTTGTGATTGTGGTCACATAAAACACATGAAAATAAGAGGGAGATGCAAATTGACACTTTGCTTAATGTTTTCTGGCTCAGGGTTAGAAAGACGATGGATACTTTCCTCATATCATCTGATACAACACCGCATTACCAACACTTTTGTGCTTTTTATTGACATTTTGATATTATATGCTTTTGTGATGTGAAAAACTGTTGGCCAATATCATTAAACCATTTGTCTTTTTACATTTT
>OMLM01007445.1:36471-56166 GCA_900302695.1 Helostoma temminkii
TTTGGAATATGATGGATGGTTTTGATTAAGGGGTGCTGGAGCACATCTGACAAAACTGCGAGAGTACATCAGACATTAAAAGAACAATAAAAAGAACCACTGTTTTAATCAGTATCTCCGAGGCCTCTGCAATCCACAGTCAATTCTCACACAAGGACAGCCACAAGGCATCTTGAAGATAGAGAGTCACATTCACAATGGGTGGGAACACATAAGTTAACAGTTATCACATCGGAGTGGTCAGATACTGTCTTTTTATGCCAATGGAAACAGTTCATTTAGGTTTCTAAGAGGAAATATAAAGGCCTTGACCCGGTTGGTCTGACATGGGAGCTGATACTGTGGATAAGCAGGCCGGAGCATCGCGTTGGGTGGCACCATGTGTCAGCTAGGGTTTTACAGTGTCTCCAGACCACACACAGACAGACTGAGAGAGGGAGAGATGGATGAAGGGAGGAAGGATATGGAGAGGTAGAAAAAAAGGAGAAGAGAGAAAAAGGGAGATGTGAAAGGAGAGAGATGGGAATACTGGCATTGGAACCTTGTGACTGTAGATTAGTGTTTTAACTCTGATGGTGTGTGAAGTGGTGCTCAGAACGAATATCTCAATGTCAGCTAAATCACATTCTCTTTATTTGCTTATATTTTTACATTTCAAATTTAAATTGAATCAGCTGCTTAAAGAGTCGGAAAGGTTTGAACAAATGAGCGTTAACACATAATTTGTAAGACATTTCAGACTCAACCAGTATCCAAAGCCTTGAGGTATTGGTTGAGCCAAGTAGAATTAACATGTTTCCTAACTTGAGGGAAAAGCTAATGTTCCCATGAGGCATTTTACAAAGTAAGCAAAGTTAGGTATGTTTTGTGACAAACATTTTCCAGAAATGTCCACTGCAAGACTTGAGTGTGGAGCTTGTTGTGCTTAGAAATACTCAAAAATACAAAGGTACACGGACTCCACTAAGAAAGTAATACATTTCAAAAAACTATTGAATTGCATGCTGCTGGTGTTCAAGTCTTGCCCAAATTTGCTGAACAAACTTTGAAATGTAAAAAGTGTGGCAAATAAAATTAGTGGTAATTAATTTTAAAAAATACAGAGACTTGCTGTGGAAGAAAATCATCAGCTGGAATTACTATATACATAGAATTACTATAGAGCTCTTGGGTACCGTCTAAGTGATTATGAGACCACATATTGCTATTTAAAAAACAAAAAACCCCCAAAAAATAAGAAGTACAAGTACATCTTTTCACATTATCATAACAGTTGAGAGGGTGTTTGGCTCTAACCTGCCATCGTTGCAGGACCTGAACGACTCAGGATCCTGAAAAGTGTGAGGACACCCTGGACAGAAACATCTTTAATAACTCCTGCCTGCAAGATGTGATGTGAAGTTGGCCTCATCAGGTCCAGGGTCCAGTATTAATAGTAGGGATATTAATACTCTGAACTCACAGACTATTACTGATGTGCCACATAAATGTAACTCTTGACATTTGTCGTTTTTCTCAATTTGTATACTATTATTACTAACATCTGCACCAAGACAAATTCCTCATGTGAAAATCAATAAACATAATAATAAACATACTTGTTTTTCTGAATCAGATTCTTTCTTCTTTCTTCTTACATTTTGGGTAAAACATCTGTAATTGAAGTTGTCTAAGGTGTAACTATAGACATATAAACACAGAGTATGTTAGCACGGTTTTCCTACATTTCTAAATATTACCATTTATTTTTCAGTATTTTTTATACATTAGGTATGATTGTATTTCATAATAGTCTTGTTGTCAGGGCACACTACATACTGACAGATTTAAGTACCTTATATCCTACAGTATCAAAGATAAGAGACAAATATGCAATTAAATACAGATTTGTATGTTCCTGTTGATGTAGTTCCTCTATGTCTAGTCGGTCCTTTGTCAGTGACTCACTGTAAAGTTTTCCACCTCTGACTTGTGTGTTAGAGGGAGTGCAGTGCAGCCATGAAGGAGAAAGCAATGTGCACTAAATGGTCCATAATCATGACTTGGCCAGGCCCTGCAACCACCTCTGGATCCCATATGGTGAATGTGTGTGTGCTGCATGCTTGGATGCACGGCCTAGCTCTCAGCAGGACTGTTTGCCACCAGATAACATCCCATAAAACACTGACACATATTCATATGCAAACACACACATAAGGACATTACCCTGCCAGTGCTAGAAAAGCTCCATGTACATTTCAAGATCATATGTGACATCCATCAGACTATTTATGATTTATGATTTATGCTGTTTTATGTTTTTTTTTTCTAAACCAGGTTCTGTGCAAATTCACAAACACCAATGTATAAAATAGTAGGGTCACGTACTAATATAATCTCCGAACTGTAAAAGACTAAATCACATAAACATTCAGTCACACACATCCTGTAAGTGCTTTTATCTCTCTTCACATACAGCAGCCCCTGCAAACATAATCCCTCCAGTCGAGACAGCAATGTACCCATGTCTCCACACCTCCTCTTTAGGAACTGAACTACTACAGACACCACGTTGTACTCCCCCAATCCTGATTGTGAAGTGGGGAGTGGAGGGGAACATAATTGCATGCTTAAGCGCCTGAGAATCGGACGTCCAGTTCTGCTGATTTGGTGCGTTTTGTGTGGCCTCATTGTTGGGACGTGCAGTCATGCAGCTCTTTGAGTCCCTGTCGGTGTTCATGTTGGGTTAGGGGTGGTTTAGAAGAGTGGAAGAGGGGGAAATATTGTCTAGCAGCCAGATATTTCATTCCAAGACCAAGCACTTTGTGCTTGTTCACCATGCCTAGCAGGAGGAGGGTCAATGTGACCAGAATGGAGTAAAACAGAGACAAAAATCAGAGTCAAAACTCCTTCTTCTCTCTGTTGAATCCAGTAGTAACACTCAAGTTGTCAGGCATTTTATCAGCTGCTTTAAAAGGCCTGTGTAACCTTTGATAACAAGACACAAGCTGATCAACCAGAAACTACTGCACAAAGATACCACAGGTATACCATCTGGCTGATGTGCTTATCGTGGCCAAAGTGGGCAGACCAAGGGCTTCTGTATGGATCTGCAGTGTAATGAGAGACAGTTTGATCATAAATATGTTGCTCTGCTGAGTTTTCCATCTCAGTGCAGGACAAAAGGGGCATGCCATCCAATTCGGGTGATCAGAGGCTTGTTGTAAATCAGCTCACTGAGCAGAATCAGTTGTGTCTGTAGCCCCACAATGCCCATCAGAGGTATCAGAATTTCCCAGTCACATTTGGCTATTACAGCAACTGCAGTGGTAGAAATGAGAAGGAACAAAGCACCGGATAAGTGGTTTCTTGTATGTCGAATATCTTATTTCATTGGTTTCACATCAGAGTTTGGAAGATTTGTTCAGTCTTCCAGAATAGACATGATTTACAGTGGTGAGCCCTTACTGTTAGAATCCCTGGGATTACTGAGAATGATAAATAGGACAAAGGTAAGACGATAACTGAATTTATTAGCATTTATTATTAACAAGTTATTAGTCTTCCACTACAATTCAAAGGGAATACTTTGTGGCATGTTGAACTAACTAAAGAAACACAGGATTACGCCAAGGTTTTGTTAACTTAAATCAGTCACTAAACAGCTTTAATACAAAACAAACAAAACAAACTACATGTCTTGCAGGATCAAGGATCATCACATTCAATTATAAACCACTGTACAGTATAAAGACATCCCATCTACTCTATGGTTAAGTTAGGGTGGCAAGAGATGATGAGAGAAAAATAACCGAAACATCACAATGAATATGACCAAGCTCGTTTTATTACAAGCTGTGTGGGATATGTTAATTTTAAAATGTGATGTTATGTACTAATCCCACTTTTTGTGATGTAGTGTAGACACACTTAAATGCTGAATAAATCATAAAGGAAGTAATGAAATGAATGAAAAGCAAGTCAACTAGAAAGCAAGGGAAGACAAATGAGAAAAAATAATTTAATTCATAACTTAATTTTCCATCTCTACAATCAATGCTGCAAAAACATCATTTTGTCATTTTGTCTGTCATTTTTGGAAGGGTAGCAATTGTTTTTGGCCCGTGGCAGACCCTCTGACTCATGAGCGGGAGGTGGTGGAACATGGATGGAGTGTTTCCAAAGCTTCTGAGAGCAGGACAAGACCTCCATTCAGGTCTTCCTCTCCTGCCACTGATTATGACCAACAACAGAGGTTTAGCAAATGTCTGCTCCAACACTAAGTTTTATTCAAATAAAACCTCGATTAAGCCAAATTAATCTGAGTAAGATGAAAGCTATGGATGGCTGCAGGAAACACCTTGTCCAGAGAAATACATTTGCTTAAGTCAGACCAGGTGGGTTTCAGGAAAGCCAGTGGGGAAATTTCACGGTGGATGCAAAAGAATCCACCCTCCTCACATGATTAAAATAAATTATGAAACAGTTGCCTCTAAGACTGTAGAGATTATGAAATGTGATTAAACTGACCACAGAGCTGGTGTACCTGTGTTACTGTATGTAAATGACCATTAAGCTTCAGAAAAAAATAACTACACACATTTAAACAAGTTTGCATACTTAAGTTCACCAGGCCCTTCATCCTTATTGTGTTTGCTCTCTCAGCTAATGCAGGAATCAACAGCCTGCCAGCTTGAAGCTTTAGTACAAGAAGAGCAGAACCCTTTGACACCTTTATTGGAAAACATTTATAGTATTACAATATGATGTATTTATATAGATGAAGCTAAACAGTAGTATACATTAATTGCCAACAACGTTAACATCACCTGGTGGATCTACTGTGGTGGATGGGGTCATGTTGACCATGGTCAACATGTTTCACACACATAGTGCATCACAGTTAGCTGGTTAGCCAGAGGCTGAGGTGCCCATGCTGTGTTAATGTTTTGCTGATTAGTGTCTATCTATTTGTTAAAATGGATAACAACACAACTGTACTTATGTTTTTATATCAAATACAATAATATTTTTTTTACATAATGTTTCTGTAGTTACATTGTTCATCCTTAAATAACTAACACATTTATTGTTACTTGGATAAAATCATGAATACAGCTCTTGAGTATTGCGTATTTGGTGTTACTACTTCAACATGTATATCAACTGAAAAGCTTTGTGTCTTGCTGTATATTGATTTTTGATGTGATTGATTGATTTTTACATCTTACCACAACAAGGGAAACTCTGCACAGTCTGGGTTAAAGTGTGGGCTTGAAGCAGCTTTTCGGTGGTTATCAGCTGAAGAGAAGTCACTTAAAAACAGTTGGATTTCTACATAAAATGTGGCAAGTTTTCCCGAAAACATAGCAAGGATCAAAGCGCTGTTTAAGTTTAAAAAACCAACACTTCATTACAGAAGATAAAACCATAGCCAACACGGCCCACTTGACACAGTCACTCAGTAAAATCAACTAGTTATCTGTGAAAATGACTGTTGATGAAAACTTCTTATCTGCAGCCAATGATCTATTTACCCCAACTCTATCTGCTTGAGTGATAATGTATTATTGTAAATGAGGCCAGAGAGAGAACCAGTGTGTGTGTGTGAGATCTAATGTAGTATGTAAACCGTTTGACATCAGTGTTTGGAGTTTCTTTATGAGACATCTGCAGCAGCTGCCTTATAAATCCCCTGTGTTGAGAAAACAGGAACAAAAAGTTCCATTTGTGTATGGCAGTGTACCATAGCGAAAAGCGGACCTAGTTTTGCCTCATCTGGAGCGCCACAGTCAACGTTTAGGGAAAGTCAAATCGGGGATGGAGAACTGAGACAGTGTTGCTGTGTGTTTATAAAGCTGTTTTGCATAGCAACAGACAACCTGAGGGTGAGGGTATTGATAACCTTTATATCAACCACAGGAGACACATAAACAGATCTCTTTCTCTTTGCCCTCTGTTTATTGTATTTCTACAGACCACCAAGTCTCCAGTCCTTGCAATGAACTACTTACTTTAATATTCTGACAAGCATCTGCTGTTCTTTTAAATGTGTTGAGTCTTTCAAGTGTTAAGCAATCGGCCCATTGATTGATATCTTGTTGTGTTTCTCCTCGTCGAGCGTCTATTCAGTCACCATCTGCAATCTGCATCTGCGAACAGAACTCCTTTATTTTTATGTGAACAAGATTTGTTGAATAATTACAGTGACCAAGTATTTATTCAGAGTGTCTATGAAACAAACATCCTTAATCAGAAAATTGTCCGTGCAATCAGAATTATGCACATGTTAACTCATATTTAATGTATTAGATTAGCCTACACTTGAAGTTTAAAAGGTCCCAATCAAACCAGTCAATTCAATTCTTGTAACAACATGGTAGCTGCAATAAACAAAACAGTAATGCATTATAAAATAAGACTATCAATAATGTGTTTGATGTGAGCAGTCTATACATTGACAAGACAGTAACTGCACTATTACAGTGAACATATATTATTATGTAGGGTTTCATAATTCGCTGATAATAACATTACTGTAATTTCATCACTGACAACTACTAAGATTTTATTATCACACTTCCAGTTGCTAAATCACTTATTATGTTTAGGTTTATTTGAATTGCGAATTCTGCGCAGCACTTTCAATACGATTCAAAACGTATGTAAGAGGAAAGAAAAAACGATCCGATAATGCAAGAATCGAGTATTTTAAAAATATTTGTAAACGTGGTGTGTAATATGTTCAGTGGGTATTTTTTTTTTATCCTTTTCATTTATTATTTGACGTCGGCGAAAAAACTCGAAAGTGCGGTAGTCGTCGTGAAGATAGATAAACAATTGCAGCAGCTGCTGGGGCTGCTGTGTGTCTGTGTCCTTTTCTTTTCGACGGATAAACATTAACGTAAAATAAAGTATGAGTGACTCGGGATGACATGACTTACATGAGCTCAGTTTTCTGGTACTTTTTATCTGTAGGTTTCTTGTCGCTGTTAGCTTGTTAGCTAGTTATGCTACTAAAGCTAGCTAGCATGCTACAATGAGTCTTTTTGCACAGGAATAAATCAACAATGTTTGCTAATGGCTTCTGCTTCTGCAGTCGAGAAAGGTTTGTAAAGCATTTGTTTACTTGTTGCTACATTTCTGATGGTCGTTGTTTCCCTAACGCTTCATACTTTGGCAGAACATCTCCATTATAAGTACTAAACATATCGACTAGCGTTAGCATTGACTTTAGTTACTTTTAAGTGTCATACACACATTAATTCAGTGGGAAACAGTATATTAGATTTATATAATTTCATATATTATTAGTGTTAGTTAATGTCCCTTGATCGCTTATGCAATGATGTTTTATGTTTAACGCTAAATGTGTATCTTTTAAAATCTTTTAATATACAAAGATTGACCTTAGTTATTTTCCATTATATTAAAACTAATATAGACTGTGACACTGTGATTCTAACATCCATGTTATGTTCTTCTTGTTCTGCTTAAAGATGAGGTTGGTTAGGTTGAATATTATTAGACTGACCTCCAACTTTCATAATAATGAAACCACTGTGTGGGTGATATTTACAGACCATAAGGATCCAGAAGATGAAGAAGAGGAAGAAGAGGCCTTACCTGTCTCAAAACTCATGAGACCAGGTTTGGATGACTTCACCAAGGAAAAACCTGTGTTTCCCAACAGTGTCACCGACCCCAGGCTGTGTGTCCCCTTAGAGCTGAATGATGTTGATGGAGACAGAGTCCCATACTCCATCAACAGATACCTGAGGGATTATCAGAGAGAAGGTATCAGGTTCATTTACAACAACTACATATGTTCCAGAGGTTGTATCCTGGGGGATGACATGGGGCTTGGAAAGACTGTACAGGTACAAAGCACATTAATGCAAACTATTTTCAGAATTGTCTGCGTTTGGTTTTCACATTGATGTGTTGCTTTCATTCCTTCCACATCTTTGATGTTACACAGGTCATTAGTTTTCTTGCTGCTGTGTTGCACAAAACAGGCACATGGGAGGACATCAAGAAAAACAGGCCTCAGTTTCTGCAGAGTCAGATCTCCTCCAGTCAAAGTAAACCCAGCAAAGTACGTACTGAAATGTTATGAATCATAAAACATCTTGTTTGGTAATATGCTCATTTTTCATCAGCATGATGTTGGTGTTTTTATGATGGTGGTCTAGGTGTTCCTTATTGTGGCCCCACTGTCATTGCTTTATAACTGGAAAGATGAATTGGACACATGGGGTCACTTCCAGTGTGTGGTGGTCCACGGGTTGAGGAAAGAGGAGGAGCTGGCTCGCATCAAGAATGGACGCATTGAGATTGCTCTCACCACTTATGAAACTCTGCGTCTTTGTCTGAATCAGTTTAATAAGTAAGAACGAAGCTCACAAAACATGGGAAACAAATATAAATAAATAAAAAATAAAATATTTTTCTGGGACTGTATTTAATTGTAACAAAAACATACATCTGTCCCTCTGCAGCGTAGACTGGTCAGCTGTGATTGTGGATGAGGCCCACAAAATAAAAAATCCAAACTCTCAGATCACTCAGGCCATGAAGGAGCTGAGATGTAAGGTCAGATTGCTTTATGTTTTGCCAGTAATTTCAGTCTACTGTTAGCAGTGTGTAAATAGGAATGACAAGAATCTGTGTGAATTTACCAGTGGAGAATGTTTTGGTATTTATCATTAACAGATCTGCAGTTTATTTTCCCTTCTGCTGTATTAATAATACATTGAATTGTGTCATCATTACATTAAATTACTAAAATGTGGTAAGCTTAGATTTGCATTTAGGCCATGCTTCTGATTTTGGTTTTGCATTCATATTTCTGTCAGGTCAGAATTGGCCTTACAGGCACCATCTTACAGAATAACCTTGAGGAGCTGTGGTGTGTCATGGATTGGTAGGTTAAAAGACTTTAATATTATTAGAAGATGTGATGTTCATGTTTTGCTGATGAGGCTCCTGTTAGCTTTCACATATTTTCTTTCTATTTTAGGGCCATACCTGGTTGCCTTGGCAATTTAGGACATTTTAAGACCAAGTTTTCAGATCCGATTGAGCACGGGCAGAGGCACAGCGCAACCAAACGTTCACTAGCTACAGGAAGGAAGACTGTCAGAGCCCTGGCGAGGAAGATTTCTCATTGGTTCCTCAGACGGACTAAAGCTCTCATCAAGGAACAACTGCCTAAGAAGGATGACAGGGTATCAAGTCAATACAGGATATATCTTTTTAGCTTTTTCTTTTCTGGAAACTCACTATTCAATAACTACAATGTTCCTTTATCGTAATATTGAGACGAAATATTATAATTTCTCAAAGCATCCATCAATGTAATTCTGTGTTGTGTTTTGTTAAAGGTGGTGTATTGCTCTCTGACTGACTTTCAACAGACTGTGTATCAAACAGTGCTGGACACTGAAGATGTGACATTACTGTTGAGCTCATCAGAGAAATGTGACTGTCAAAGTGGACGCACCCGTAGAAGCTGCTGCTATGAAGTTAGTTCATCCTTATTATCATTGTGCGAACTTGTATGTCGTGTAATGTACAGAGCTGTTTTCTTGAGACTCTCATTTAAGTTTGAGGGAATGTCTATGCTGAATGTGCACATTTCTTCCCTTTAATGATCAAATCTAAATCACAAAAATATATTTTTCTCATTTGTAGTGCAACATTATTTACGGAGTTCTGCAGATAATTTATTTTTTATTTGATTAGGTTTTGCAGTAAGGTGGGAAACAATATTTTGCGTATTTTACGATAACTGAACCAGTTTTTTATTATCTAAGTTTTATGCATCAACATGTAGTGTACTACAAATTTACAAAACGATACAAATACAAAACACAGCATTTGAACCTGAATTGATTGATGGGTTTAAAATTAACCCAAATTTGTGTGACTGAACAAAGGATTGGTCTCTTCTGTTGCAGAAGAACTCTGAAGGTATTAAAATTAAGGCGCTTTACTTTAGTTACTTGGCCATATTGAGGAAAGTTGCTAACCATGCTGCGCTTCTTCAGACAACCACAGGAACCAGCAAGAAACAGGTAGAAACATGTCATCGTTTAGCTCATTTTGCATACTTACTGTGTATTTTAGGTTCACTAACACTACTGACTTATTTAAAATAGGAAAAGTATGTGAGCGCCATTTGTCAGAAGGTGTTCCAAAAGTTTCCAGACTTTGTGCAGAGATGCAAAGATGAAGCATTTGAGGCCTTGTCAGACCCAATGTACAGTGGAAAAATGAAGGTACAATTTGGACTTTGTCATCTTTTTAGTTTGGCTGCTTCAGTGTATGCTAACATATAACTACTATTTGCAGGTTTTGCAGAAGCTGCTTAAATATTATCTGCAAAGGAGGGATAAAGTTCTTATTTTTTCTTTCTCAACCAAGGTGAGTGCTGCATTTATGTAGCTAATGTGTGTGTTTTGGAATCCAAGAATTTTTGTTTGTCAGTGGTTTCATACATGCGATGCAGAGATAAATGTTGTGTGAGAATTGGATAGGCAGCAGGGCGAGATTTTTTCCCCTTACCAAAATGATTTAATGCTCACAGTGATGTAATCTGAAAGAGATTTTAGATGGTGTCAGAGTTGGAGTACACTCACTGGTGTCAGAGTTTTACGCCCAGCCACATCCATCCAGCCTTTCAACACAGCAACAGACTTGAACACATACTCTTAATTACCTCTGCCGTTAGAGCAAATGACTTGTTTACAGAAAAAATAGTAGCAGGAGACATGGGTTTTCTCGTGACAAATTAGTCTAGGTAAGACTCTGGATTTTATAAGTGGGGTTGATTAGGCTATTAAAGATAATTAGACTCTGCAGAGTCTAATTGTTGCCGTCACGTGAGACAATATCATAACATTTGTGGCTGCTATGAGGTAACATTTTCATGATCTATATTTGGCTTTTTGTGAATTAAAGAACTCATTCAGTTCTGTCCTCTGTATTTCAGGAATATGTTTACATTTCTATTACTATCTAGGTAAAATTTCAGTGTTGCCTAGAAAGTATATCTATACAGTTTTTTAAAATACTTTTGTTTGTTTAGCATCATTATTATATATCTCATACAGACTATTTACTTTGCTGATTGGCTTATTAATGTGTTTATACAGTTGTTTGTTGTGTTCTGAATCTGTCAGCTGTTAGATGTGCTGGAGCGCTACTGCATGGCAGAGGGGCTGGACTACAGCAGGTTGGATGGATCCACCAAATCCAAGGAGAGAATTGAGATTGTCAAAGAATTCAACAGCTCCTCTCACATCAACCTCTGTTTGGTTTCTACAATGTTAGTTTACATTTTAGACCTGAAATTAACAACTACTTTTAAGCTATTTAATATCGTTTGCTTCATTTATGTCTGTTTAAATATGTTTGTATTTCAAATCTTCAGGTCTAATAATAACTGTCTGTTCTATCAGGGCGGGTGGTCTTGGTCTTAACTTTGTAGGAGCAAATGTGGTAGTGCTTTTTGACCCCACCTGGAATCCAGCAAATGACCTCCAGGCTATTGACAGGTAGGTTGTGGCCCAGGTCATAACAGACTCCACAATTTTACACTATAGATGTTTTATTGTACTGTATCTCTGTGTTTTTGTGGTAGCTTTTCTAAGCTGACTTCATGAAGTCGATACCATTCTGTACTGACTGATGCAGCCTAAATGTGTTACCATTATACCAGTCTCTAAGTTTGATATGCCTTAAATCTGTGTTTGTGTATGTGTGTGTTTGTGTGTGTCTCTCTTTTTGTGCTTCTCTTCAGGGCTTATCGTATTGGCCAGTGCAGGGATGTGACTGTTCTCAGGCTGATCTCACTGGGCACCATAGAGGAAGTTATCTACCTCAGACAAGTTTACAAACAGGTACCAGACCATTATGAAAGCATAATATTTTAATCTCAGTCAGGTGATTTCCCAAATAACTAAGGTTTTCTATTTACATACACGTATACAAAGGTTAAACATATTGCTGAAATACAGAGGACAATATGTTTCACTACTGCCCCTCTGGGATCACTGCTGTGTTAAGGATTATTAACTTCAAGAAAGCATACTCACAGTAATAACAAAACTGTACCAGGATACACTAATACAAACAATTATTACATTAATAATGAATAATATTTTCGTAACACCATGTGCTGCAGCATCATAGTGATGTTATATGATGTAGATTTTGTGTGTTTTGGAAACAAACTGAAAAGAAAGAACTTAGAAAGAACCTATACAACCAGTCAAAAGTTTAGACACACATAGAAATGGCCATGTTTTTGAAAGAAAAGCAGATTTTATGACATCAGATTTATCAGATATACAGTGTAGACATTGTTGTTATTGTAAATGACTGTTGTTCCAGGAAACAGCTGTTTTTTAAAGGAATGTTTGCATAAACGAGCAGAGAAGCATTGGGACTGTCTTCCAATAGCACCTTATGTTTGCTAATGCAAGTTTATTAAAGTAAAGGGAGAACTGATTATTAAAAAACAGTTTTGCAATGATGGTAAGACAGCTGAAGACATGTATGTTTACATGTAAATTCCTATGCATGTCCAAATTTTTGACTGGTAGTGTATGTCTGATTCCACATGGTAACATTTTGCAAATGAAGGACAGTGTATAATGTATGAGTTCAGTGCGTGTTAATCATTGCATTATGGCACATCCATACGTTCCCTTTTATGTTAAAGCAATTGCAGTGCTCAGTTGTTGGCAAGGAGAGTGCCCGTCGGTATTTTGAGGCTGTGCAGGGGCGTGGTGTCCATAAGGGGGAGTTGTTTGGGATCAAAAACCTCTTCAGACTGCAGACCCAAGGGACATGCCTTACCCGCCAGATACTAGAGGTTAGACTACTAACGTGCTGTTGCCTTTTCATTGATGATGTGTTTTACATTATTAGTGTGTGGGGCCTTAATGTTTTAAGTATTTTGTTTAGAATTAAAGGTGCATGTTGCACTTATATATACTTCAGCTAAACACCTAAAAATATGAATACAAATAATTTCTCTCTTGTAAACCAAAACATTGTTTGTTGATGATTGTGACAACACTGAGTTTGTGTTGTATGATGTGCATCTCTTTCTGTCAGCGTGAAGGACAAGTGGAGGCTGGAGTAATGACAACTAGCACACACACAGGCGAAGAGGAGCAGGAGAGGAAGGGAGTTAGCGTGAGTAACTCTGCCATTCTCAAAGACCCAGAACATAGGGCAGTCTTCTTTCCCATCCCTCACTCTTTCCTCTTTCCCAGGGCTCCCACTCAGCTTCCCATTCCCACGTGATATACTGTAGTGGATACCTCAAACAGGGACCTTTCTATCTGTCAGTCACAAATCTGCCTTCAACTTTGTTCTGTCTTAGTTGTTTTACTTAAAAATTTATTTAAAATATTTTTTAATGGAAAAACAGCCCCTACTCATACGTATTCATCAGAATGCGAAACATCTTGTACCATGTAGTCACCAGTAAACTTATAAGATGGCTGTAAAATATTGTTGTGGTTGCAACATAGTATTAGTACAATAATTTTAAAGGTTGTTGCCTTTTTTTTTTTTTTTTTTTGTAATGAAATTCTGACATTTTTGCAATCCATTGTAACTGAATGAGCTGAAGAATAACCACCATCTACACTTCTCTATCCATGTGAAAACTACAAACATTTTACAGTAACCTGCTAAGCACCCCGGACATTCAGTACAGTCGTTTTGGTTGGTTTTCCACTTTAAGGCTTTGGCTCATTGAAACCTTACACTAAATTCTTTGTATATTTGTAAAACTGAAGGATGATGTGCCCTTTGTCTGCATCTGTCATACTGTGTGAAACAGCTGGATATAATTACTTGCTTGTTATAATGAAAGGACCAGACCGCACTGAAGCTATCTTCTGCTTTTCAGCTATTTATTTACACAGTGATACCCCTTATCATCCTGTTCCCAGCCAAGCCTGCACTGTGGAGCACACTGTCCCTTTCACAGGGCTGCTGCTCCACTGAGTCCTTTCAGATACTTGCAATAACACAGAATACACTGGAGTGTCTTAACATCCACAGGAAGGCATGTAGCATCCACACACATGCACACACAAACACTGTTTTCAGGGAACTGGGGAAGAGTCATCTAGTTGGCAAAATTAGAATCACTGTTGGTGGTCGTTCCTATAAAGGCAGATTCATGTAACTCCAGGAAATGGTATGACCCCTCTGCTTTCTTCATATGACTTCATGATGCAGGGTATATGTCACACTGCTGTTTATTATGATTTATTGTTGCAAACATCTGTTTTGTATTATACATTGAAATCTCACATGGGCTGGTCCACTGAAAGATGGCATGAACAAGGGAATTGAAGCCTATTGGTGCATATTTGTGATTAAAACTTTCTCACACAGGGTATGTACAGTTTGTGTACCCTTTTAATATCAGTGTTTTGTTTTTGTACAGCCTACACTGTACAACTTTCTGTTCTTTAGCCATTTTTTACTGATTTCTTTAAAGGAACCTGGAGATTCTCCACCTAAAGGTAGCCCTGCACCAAATGATGACACAGCCAAAGAGAACAAAGAGGCATCAGAGATCTCTAAAGGGCTGCTGGACTTCAGTAGTGGGAGTGAAGACGATGAAGAGATGCAGGGGCTCAAGGGGAAGGCCTCAAACCCTAATGCAGTGGATGGCAGCAGGGATGGAAATGCTGCCACTGGACCTGGTAGAATGAGTCTCATCCAACACGGTTTTTCCAGACTTCTTGAAAGAGTCAAAGGCTACCCAGAGTTAGGAGATGGGGACAGCACAGATGTTGACGAAAGCCTTTCTGACACAGACACTAAGGATCAAGGGAAAATAGGAAAGAGTGAGGGTACCTCCTCTGGTATGTACAAGAGTTCCAAAACAGAGAATGGTACAGTCTGTCCCCTGAAATTGGAAACAAAAACCTGGGACATTTCCAGTGGTTCAGACAGAGAAGATGAAGTGAGTGGGCATCACGGAAGATATAAAAGTGTTTCATTGGTTAAAGAGAGTGGCGAGGCCGTAAGACAGAGACAGGACTTGAAAGGGTGGACAAGTAAGAAAATAATATTAGATGAGGAGAGTGTTGAAAGGTCATCGTCAGACAAAAAGGCTGACAGGCTCAAAACCACAATTCCCAAAGTGCACTGCTTTAACAGTTACTCTGATGAATCTGAGGACTTTAACCTAGAGAGAAGCACATGGCCCAAGAATGACGCATTAAATGCACGTGGTAGAGGACAAGACAGAGGGAGACAAAGACCTGACTGCACCAGAAAGAGGCAAAGTGTGAGTGTAAGGAACAAAGCTAGATCTAAAAACACAGAAGACATAGAAACATTCACGTCTTCAGAGGATGAACACACTCCTCTTAAGAAAGAACAATCTGTACGAAGTCACTTCATATCTCCGGAGACAAAAAGATGCAGAGTTGATGTGCCAAAAAACAGACAAAGAGCAACAGCAGACAGAATAGAGAGGCAGGCAGGGATGCCAAGAGCTGTTTCATTTACAAGTCTGAAAGGTCAGGCTTCCCCAGTGTCCAGCAGAAACTATGAAATCATCGACAGTGTGCTAGGTGAGATTAAATCATTATTTAATGTAATTTTTAAAAATTAATTTCAATGTTACTTATTTTTATTTCTGTTTGAAGGTAATGTACAGGAGGTGGTCTACACCCACTCTAACCAGCGTGTGGTTGGTGGGAGCAAAGCAGAGCAGCTTATCAGTAGAGCTGCTATACGGGATGTATTTGAACGCAAGATGTACTCTCAACTACCAGCCAATCACTTTCTAGGCACACAAGAGGTACATATCATCCTACACCACCACAATATGAAGTGTTATATTAACATTATGCTCTGAGTCTTCAAACATGTAATACTGTTGTATCTGCTACAGTCTCATTCCAGCACTACGCACGTACCAATAACATGTGAAAGTATAAGTTCAAAATGAATGTAAAACAAATTGTATAAAAAAATGTATTGTTTTATATATACAGAGGCTTTGGACCCCTTTACTTGTAGATTTAATTTTAAGTAGGTAAAAACTATCCCAAATCCCAAACAACCTTAAAAAATCTTTCTTGTTGCCAGGAGTACAGTGGCTTCAATAATTGTGAAATGGAAAAACTTTGGAACCATTAGGACCGCACTGAGGCAAAAAGCCTTGGTTAGTCACTAAGAACCCAACAGTCATGCTAACCTTTGCATAAATTGCTGGAATGAGTTTATTTTTTTTACCAAACTGTGCCTGGCAACTGCATACATGCATATATAATAAGGCTTAGTAGTTAGTATAGTACTAGACACACACGCTCACTATTACACAAGTGATGGATGGATGTACTGCAGTTCAGGTTACCTATATGGTTACTACTGGTTACTTTTTTATTGATTTGAGGAGTACTGCCATTTTATTTCTGCTGTATTGGATGTATAGCTGACAATTTTACAAAAGGTATGTTTTGGGGTGATTTGACTGAATGGAGCCTTTTAATGCTTAATATTTCTCACTCTCTCCAATAACTTGCTCTGCCTGCTTCTAAAAAGGTTCACTTTTGTAATTGTTTATGAACCAGAGCCTTTCAGCAACTCCACCAGACAGCCAGGCCTGCCCTACCATTGTCAGGCAAGAGAACCCAAGGGTGGAGCATCCAGTCACCTTCACCAGCAAGAGTATCCACCACACCAGACACACCACCTTCATCATTGGAGAGACTCCCCAGACAATACGAAGGTACTGAAAAGGGTGTCAGAGGAAAAAAAGACAGAGGCAATAGCAGCTGCTATAATGAAGCAAAAAACCAGAGGGGAAATGCAAAATCAAAAGTGCATTGTAGAAAATGACGTGACAGATTTCCTATTTACAGATAAAATGGAGAGGAGAAAGCAATTTCCAAAGAGTATAGAGTCTAAATAATACTCTAGATAGATAAAAGCCTACTACAACAGAAGAATGAAGGAAAATATTGAATAGGAGTAAAGCAACAAGTGGATGAACGGAGCAAAGGGTATGGGACTGTAAAAAGTGGAGTAATGTGAAGGGAAGGAAAGAAGATATGAATTCCTCCCAGTGTAGGGAAGTAGGCCAAAACCCACCACAGATATAGATTTGAGCGCCCCCACCTGGGCTTCAGGGATTTTGTGTGTGTGTGCTTGTGTGTGTTCAGTAAAAGACCACCTCTGAGCTTTCCCTTCCACCTATTTCCCAGCAACATGCCAAAGATTACCCAGTTATGTTCAGGCCCAGCAGTGCAGGAGTTTTCCACTCCACAACCACAGCCCTCCTGAGACTAACCAAAAATGATTGCCTGAGGACTTCCAAATCCACACTGATATTCACACACATCCTAATAAGCATTTACACACATACAGGCGCACAGTACATAAATACACACTACTGTCCCACTGCATCACCTCTCCCTGTACCTTCCAAACACTCATTTACAGACATACAGACACCTTTGTGACTCCAATCTCACACTCCAAGGGGAAGACTGTATCTCTGCCCAGAGGCTCACAAGGGAGTGAAAATACACACTGGTTATATTGATATCCCCTCAATTAACCTTGGTGTATAATGATTTAAATCTGCATGCATGTCGTGTTTTACTGCCATTGCTTTTATTTATTGTTTTTCCAGTGAAAGCCACAAATGATAATAACACCACCACAATGCTGCTGTACCACCAGTGACTTTCACGTATTTTTGTCCCTGAGTCTAGTTAGAACCACATTTTTAATGGCTGCCTAGGAACTCAAGAAAAAACATCTCGAACTGTACGGCTGTCTGGACCTGAGCCTGAATATGTGGAGAACTATTCATCTTAGGCTAGGCCTTGCCGACCCGCAGAATGTTTGATTAATAGTTTAGACTTTGTGGCTTTTTAAAGACGTTGTTTTACATGTGATTTAGAGTACCTCACAGTATGATCGCATGTGCCAAATTCTGGCTCTTACTGTGTGTGTGAATATTGTGTAAATTGGAGATTAGCAGATCTTACTTATAAAAATATGTTGTTGTGAAATTGTTTTTCACACACATTTCTGCCCTTGTGTCATTTGTGTGTAGGCAGCAGCTGGAGGAAATGGCTGAAAAATTCAAATTTCCCTCAGTTTATGAGTTTGCAGTAGAGATTTGGAAAAGAAACTCTACCCAGAGACTTGCCTGGTTGCGACAGTATTACACATCACTGGACCACCCTGACTTAGCTAATACAGTGACCAGCAGCTTTCCACGAGCTGGTTCAGCACACACCTCTTCTTCTTCATCTTTTACCCCCTCAACATCAACCCAAGCAGCTGCCACAAAATCTCACGCAGAGACCAGAACCCCACAAAAGGATGTTGCAAAAGCCACAAAAAAGGGTAAAGACACTCTGAAGAATCAGGAACGGAAAACCAAGCAAAGCAATGTTGCTGTAACTCAGAAGTCTAGAATCCCGCAGAACAATGTTCCAGATCCCAAGAAAAGGCAAAAGATCCCACAGAAGAATGTTCTAGAACTTATAAATGATATTCCAAGCCTTGTGTCAAAGGATGAGGAGGAGACTGCCGACAGTGCCAGAGGACATAAGAGGACAAAGAGGGGTAGTGTTTCTGGTTCTGGAGCCTTCAGAGCTGGTGGTGGTCTTGGCGTGGATCAAGTCAGCAGCAGTGGTCTGGGGTCTGGGGAGGCTGCTGCTTTGCTGAACCACTCAGACAGAGATACCCCTTCTTCTCCGGACCTCAGCCATGGCAGGTCGACCATGTTATCCAAACCCACAGCACAAGGAACTCAGCAAGAGGAGAAATCATCTTCCAGGACTAGAGGAACATTTCAAGGGCAGACAGAAAATTCTCACACCCCATCCATTCCCAAACAGGGTCTTTCGTTTTCCAGTAATCGCTCCTTTCTCACAGATCTGATTGGAGACACCTCAATCCTTGATGATTTGTTTAAACCTAAACCAAAGGGGCAACAACAGAGGACCACAAGAATCCCCCCTACATCCTCCTCAGAGTCACTAAGCACATGTCTCACCACACCTCCTCAATCCAGCATCACATTTAATACTGCTTCTAGTTCAACGTGCCTCTTAGACTCTCTATCGTCTCCAAGTTCACACACGCAAACTAAACATCAGGGTAATTCACCAGTGCAGGCATCAAAGCGTGGTCGCAAAGATTTCTGGGACATCCTGAATGAGGGTAATGAGGAGAGTATCAACAGGCTAACAGATCCGGAAGAAGTGCAGAGAGTTTGCATCAACACTAACTTTTTAGCAAAAAGTATGTCTAGAGAGGAGGAGAGCAAGAGTCTCTGGAGGACTAACGAGAAGTTCCTGTGGAAGAAATAAAACAGAGGAGAAGCTTGACATTTTTTCTTTTAGAAGTTTAAAAGAGACCTGTCCAGGGTGTACCCCGCCTCTCGCCCATAAGCTGGCTGGGATAGGCTCCAGCACACCCGTGACCCCTGCGGGGACTAAGCGGTTCAGAATGAATGAATTTTGATAATATTTAGACTTTTTCAGATATTTTATATATTATTTTATAATTTTATAATGCTGTTACAGTGTTTAATTAGTCATGTTACTATGACTTATTTAAAAAGTAGTGTTCACTGCATTAGCAGGTCACTAAGATGATGTTGATTGTTATTCAATAAACAGAGTGTTAGTTGCTCTGAGG
>OMLM01007445.1:61683-73970 GCA_900302695.1 Helostoma temminkii
TGTTCAGCCAGCTGCAGGTCAACATTGCAGCAACCAGAAGACACTATAAAACCTTTACGTTTTATGCCCTCTAGTGGTCATGTTGAATATTACTACGAACACCGAATAGGCATTTCTCACAGCTACTTAGCAACCACTAGACGCTATTAATCAAAAGCATTCAGTGGTTGCTATATAGACATATATAATATATATTTCTATCTTAAATTAATGTGTGCAGATACACATACTGAAACTGTTGCATAGTATTGAAATCATTGAAACTGACTTAGTTTGGAAATCTGACATTTTATGCACGTGAACAGACTTCATACAGATGTTCTGTGGCTCTTTGTTGTTTTAAAGATAATGTTTTAGACATAAGTGATAAACAGTTAGTTCAGAATTACTTTGGAAAATACTAAAGGGAAGAGAGTCAAATAAAGAGAATGGCTTTAGTATAAAATATGGCTGTGTTTTTTTCACAGCCATATTTAGAGTTCCAAAAAAAACATACCTGCTGAAAATTATTTTCTAGT
Source organism: Helostoma temminkii (assembly GCA_900302695.1). Lineage (NCBI taxonomy): Eukaryota > Metazoa > Chordata > Actinopteri > Anabantiformes > Helostomatidae > Helostoma > Helostoma temminkii. The sequence goes on from OMLM01007445.1 coordinate 62,202, forward strand.
TTCACTTTGTGTATGTTGGTGGTGATGCCAGATATGATAAAGACACTCCTGGCAAATATGTGCTTGTCATGTCAATGGCCCAAAGCAGGGAGCAGTACATGGTCTTGCTGTGCTGCCAAACATTTGTACAAACACATTTAAACTGAAGATCCCAAAGTTGACCTTTTGAGAAATGCATATAAAACAATTCTTCAGTCAGTGAGTCAAAAAGCATTAAAAAAAACATGGAGCCTAGGAATTAAATATTTTACTGTGTCACATACACTTTTTAAAATATACTACAGGGCAGGGCTGTAACAATATAATAAACAACAAGCTGTCAGACAGATAATGTTTCAGCTATCGAGCAACAAATTTTAAAAATGTGTAGAAAAATACTGAGATTAAACACCAACACTAATCCATAAACTAAAACCAACACATCAAGTGTCTTTGAATTATCCAAATAACTAACTGTGTCTATTTGTGAGCAGATATTATAGTTCACTATACCTATCTCAATAAGTCATTGTCATGTGAAGAGTGAAGAAGTAATTCTTTACCCTGTTGGAACAGTAACATGGATCATGTAAGCTCAGGGTCACTCTGACCTCGTCTCGCTCTTTCTCTCTTTCCTTCTCAAATCACTTTTTCTATTCCCTTTGCCATCTCTCACAGGGAGCATCATTCATCATGGCTGTCTAAACACCCCGGTCACCCCTGTGATAAGTGACTCGTTTAGGTCGAACCTCCTCTGTAGCACATGCTAATTTAAAAGGTTGTGTGCGTCTGTTTCTGCGTAAGTATGTGCACACATGAGGGAATGTTTGTGCATGCTTTAAACACTGTACATCATTCTGTAAGCAGCAGGCTGTCAAACCCGGGTCTCCGGTGTATTCCCATTTCTCAAGAACCAGGTAGAAGCTCATCAATTCTCTTCCTCCTCCAACTGGTTTTGTGGATATCAGGGCAGTGACTTACGCCATAGCTAAGTCATCTGGTGGCGTACTCATCTGATCAAATGTTTTATCCATCTTTGCAGGGAACGGAGGATGCTAATAACAGCTGCATGTGTGCTTGTGTGTGCATATTACAACATCATGTGCGAATAACCACAGAAAAATCCCTCAGTTCATCAAGTCAACCTCAGACTCATTATCACTCATATACCTGTACAAGATTTATGACAAAGACACACACACTGTCAGTAGTATCAATAGTACTAATACTAATAGTATATTAGTCACATTAGTTTAGGACAAGGATATAATAGTCAGTTAACTTTGAAAGACATCAGAATTCATTTTAATATGTAAATATAGTTTATTTGAACACATGTACCTTGTGATAAACATTACACACTGTACAGTGTGGCTAGATGAACAGTAGGACTGTAACACATTTCCTACTAATTATATATTTACACTGAGAATTATGAAAGGACACACACAAGAACACGAACAGACAACTCAGTACAATAAAATGGAACAGATAAGTAGATAGATTAAAATTAAAAGTGAATAAAATATTAAACATCTATACTTTTTCAGGTTACAACATTAATTACTGTTTAAAAAGAGACAGACACAGATTTGGCAACACTAGTTAAATAATTACACAGTACATTGATTAAGAAGAAAATATTTGACCCAATTGCCATTGCATGCATCACATTACTATTACTGTTTAGATGGATGTCTTATCTGTTTTCTTCTTGACATAGTCTTGTAGGTTGTTTAGCAAAGACTCTGTGTAGAGAAGCTTGAGAGGAATAGACTGCAGTAACCAGCCCTGTGTGCCCACATACATACAAACACACCCAGAATTACAAGAACAGATCAGTCTGTTGCCATGTTACTTGGCATTTTTTGGACATTATCTGATGTTTTTGCCAGTAAGTCTTACCAGAACTATGTGACAGACACTGCCATGTGTTTTGTCTCCAGCTCTAAGATACTGCAGGGAGCTTTTTACAAAGTCTTCTGGAGACAGAGTCACTATGTTTGTTTGTTGGTAAGCTGCCATCCGAGTTGAGACTCCAAATGGAGCCACTGCCTGCAAAAACAGGAATAAAGAAAACATTATTACCATGATTTTCAATATTTGATTAAATAATAACACTTTAAAGTAAATAAGAAGTACCTGTATAATAATTCCTTTAGCCTTGTATTCAGCTTGAAGACCTTGAGAAAATATTTCCACAAACACCTAGAACCGTAAATTAGACCATGAGTTGTCATACAACATGATTTAGGAAGACTATAGCTGTAGTTACCTTAGATGCAGCATACAGGGTGTAGAGGGGGAAGAGAATAGACGTAATTCCAGATGAAACATTTATAATCACCCCTTTTCTCCTGTAGAGGTAGAAAAAACTGGGGTTTAGCGTTAGTGATTAGCAAACTGAACAGTACATAAAAACAAAAACATGACTAGGAAACCTGTTCTCCATCCCTGGGAGGATTATTCTGCACATCTGAGGAAAAAAGAAAATAAGAGAAGAAAACTACTGCAAAAAATACTGCACCCTGTCCACAACTTTATTAACTTCTCAGCTCACTCATTAGAAAATGTGAACTACAGTTCATTTGTAATGGAGAAAAAAATTAGAAGCAAATACACACTCTTACCTTGGCCATAGTTTTCACATTGCAGTTGATCACTTTTGTAATTGTCTGAAAACATAAATAAACATAAATAAAAACATAATAAAGGAAAGGGAATGTTAAGGAAGGAAAGTGTTTGATTATCTGTGAAGCCTATGGATTGACATATGGACAAGGAAATCTTTTGAAACTTACCACGTACCAAAGTCATTTGAAGATGCAAACAATGCTAAATTTCAAATTCTTAAAAAATGAATACACTAATGTGTTGGTGCTGATGATATGCCCATTATATTTTTGCAAGTAACACTGACTATAAACACAACAGGAAAACTCCCCAGGGCAACTCCAAGTAGAAACTGCTGAGGTACCACTGACCTGGTCCAGATCTTCAGACTCAAGGTATCTGCCAGGGATGCAGCTGGGTAGAATGCCCACATTATTGACTGGAACAGTGAAATGTGATCGTGTTTCATAGACAATAAAACAATTAGCCAAATAAAGACACATTTCTTGTATCTTGTGTGACTAAAAGTAATCTACATTTCAAATATTACCAGGAACAAAAACAATATGTCCAACCTAAAACCCCAATGTTTAGCTCCTTAAGCAGATCCTCAACTTCACTGAATACATCTTCCTTTGTGAAATCTGCCACTATCACTTTCACTTTTTGCCCTGTTGCATCACCTATGAAGAATGAATATGCAGGAATGTAAATATCCATTATGTATTCTTACAGATGACAAACAGCATATTAAACAACAGGTAAATACAAGTTTTTACCTATTTCCTTGGCCACCTGGTCCAGGTTTACTTTGGTTCTACTCATGATAACCACATTCATTCCTCGCTCAGCCAGCTGATGAAAGTAATGATGCAGTGGTGGACAGGAGAAGAAAAAAATGTGCAAATGAGTATGCATTTATCTTTTAAAATGTATTAACCTTTGAAGGTCCAATGTTTTCTTGTACAACTCATACAAACACAAGCAATGCCATCTTATTAGTCACTTACAGCAAATGCATATGCTCTTCCTATCCCCTCTGAAGCACCAGTCACCACTGAAACAAGGGTACATGAATTGGTGTTACAGAAGAATTGCAGTCATTTAATCCTGCAGTTTTTATTCTAACAGCTAGGGGCACTGTGAATCAGAACTGCTCTACTTCATCTGTCTCATTTGCTGTCAGACAAATACAGCTGTCTGTATTTGTTTATACCCAACCTGTTCTAACAGACTGTACTAATACAGTGTGTTCCCCACTTCTGATAAAGGATTCTCAAAGAACACACAGGGACTGCTTGTTTCTGAATGCTCAACACTCTCCCATGTCCTCTTGACCCAGATTACAAAGATCACAGGCTATTTTTTCCCACCATTTTAAGACTTAAAGTCATAGGCATGCATTTGACATTTAGTGAAAACCAGAAAAAGGATGGGATGAGACGCCCTGGTTTGAAATTTTGCTAGAATGAGAGATAATTACTTGTGCTCGTCTGTTTATATTTTTAGTTGATCCAACAAACTGAATGCTTCGTATTAATTTGTTCAAATTAATCTGTTTCTACAATGACAACAGTGATAAATACCAAAGTTCTGTGCTCCTAAACTTTTGTAAAGTTTTCACTTACTGAGAATCGATTTCATGCTACAGTCAGATCATATATATATTTGGACAGTGCCACAATTTTTATATATGTGTGAAATGAAAACAATGAAACAATTAATTGTCTTTTATAATACCTGGTTGCACATCTTTTGTACCTAATGACTGCCTGATGTTGGGAAGACATAGATACCACCAAATGCTGGGTGATATTCTGCCAGGCCTTTACTGAAGTAGTTTTCATTTTGTTTGTTTTGAAGAGTTGGTTGCCTTCATTTTTGTCTTTAGGGAAGTGAAATATATTGGATTCAGGTCAACTGGTTGATGTGGCTAAACATTTCAAACCCTCATTGATGGGCTTAACTGTAGCACTGCTGACTCCATTAAACAGAAACAACTTACTGTGTAAGCGCTGAGGAACTTTGCAGCTGAGTGTGAAGCAGCAGCGGTCACAGTGGAATGAGATCAAGCAAGACAGCTTGCTCTGAGATTGCTGTCTCTGTGTCAAGTTCAGAAATAGTGGTATGAATACACAGATGAAGCATGAGACTGCTCTCCGTGTCTAGTGCTTACTGGACTGTTGTTTTATTAGAGGAAAATAATCTGAAGTTGCCAATCCAGCATTTAACGATGAAGAGCTCTGGTTATTATCTGGGTGTCTGGCTTGATCAATGGATTTAGAATGAGGAAATGTGAAAGAACTCCATATGGACTTTGCTCACCTTGCTGACATCAATTCACACTTGAACTGTAGAAATTAATGGGTCGAGCTATAATACCAAATGCCTGGGAAATCTACTACTGCTGCAAAACCTTATCCCTGTGTCATTTGTGCACCCATGAGTCTTCTATGTTTACACAACAAATGCAGGAACTGTATTTTTAAATTTGCCAACACCCAAAAAATTGCTTCTCATCTTTTTGCAATTTAGAGGTGACAGTCACTGGCTGAACGAAATGAAGTAGATGACCATAATCTGTATTCAGAGCCTTTGCCTTTATGCAGATGAGGACTGTAGAATGTGGATGACTACTTTATAAAACGTTTACGTTATAAAACATACACAGTTCCACAAGAAAAAAAAAGAAATAAAACAACTACTTTTCCCGTTAAGGGACATGGAGTGCTGGAACTAATCCCAGCTGTCGTTGACCCTATGCTATGATCATGCTATGGCTGACGTATGAAGACACACTTATGGGTGATTTAGAGTAACCAACTAACCTAACCACATTCCTTTGGATGGTGGGAGGAAGCTGGAGTATCCAGAAGAAATCTATGTGGATATCAGGCAAACTCCACACATAAACTTTAGTAAAAATATGCTCCAAAACATTGTCAGGTGGCAATGTCTACCTCACCTCATCAACATGCCGCCCCAGAATTAAACACTCAGCCCAATTAATTTTATAATCACAAGATGAGAGAAATTACCAGTGGTGTTTTCTGCTGGAGGCCAAGGGAAGCCAGGCTTCCCCTCTTTTTTCAGACTGTACCGTAGTTGTGATTTTTATAAAAACACTCCCTGTATCAATTTCTGTTATTCGCTGGCTGTCATGTCTCCCCCATTTCGGAGTATATTAGAATGAGTGAAACTGCACCCTCCTAAATGTTCAGTGGTGAGTGTGTGGTGAAACACAATACTGCACTCCTATCACCAAGGGAAGCTACAGGTTCTACTTACTTCCCTTGGTGAAAGAAAAATGAAAGATTAACCAATCAGATGAGGTCATTGCCATGCCACTGTCAAACTATGATTGGTCAGGAGGACGCCAAGGCAAGTTAGATGCCCTTTGGCTTCCACACCAATCAGATAATAGCATGGAGTAAACGTTTACAGCGATACATTAGGAAAATTATGTTATGGAGGTTGGTAAACTTAACTGACTCTACAGCAACAACTTATTTATGTTATGGCAGGTCAACACCAAAACTAGAGCTGTGTATGGAGAAGAAAATGGAAGCATTCTGACTTTTAACAAGGAAATGTTTGTTCAGAGTAGCTAGCTGGCAGCACTAATGTTCAGCTAAAAAAAATAATACATATCCACTGTGTTGCTGTGGAGGAACTAAGCTAAAGGCCCATGGGATTAATTCTACGACATGGTTATTGTCCACTTTGCCACCATGAAAGACAGGGCAATGGTCTTCCTCTTCCAAAAGGTGAGTGAAATCTATACAGCCTTTTCTCTCTGTGGCTTTCCTGTAACTAAACTGTCCATATAACCTAGTTGTGTGTGCAATATCTGATGATCTGTTCTTATATTGTTTGAACCTTGCTTGGAAGGATTTAGCTGCATGTGTAAATCAGTATAAGTTGCTGTTATATTGTTGTTGTGTCCACACAGAATATTGTTCATAGCTGTGAATTTTTCAAAGCTGTAGATTTAAAAGTTACACTGATCATGCTGCAGGAATAAATATGAATTTTAAGATAAAACAGATGTCGCAGTGTTTCTCCATATTTAATGAATAACATTGCTGCTAATTAAGTTCTCTGTGTAACATCATTTTAGTGTTTTGTTTTGGGAATCAACTAAAGGGAGCAGATGGAGCTAGAGAAAACACTTAAACCAAATTGTAGAATGTCACAACTGACTGTTTTTACTGCAATTCTTCACTAATTTAACCCAGCTGAAATATATTCAGTTTCTGATAATGCTATATTTTAAAGAAACAGCAGCATCTTAGTACATGTTAACAAATGCAAAAACCTATAAGGCAACAGTTCTCTGTAACTTGTGCAGCAACAAACAACATTCATGTTAAACTTTATGATAAACATTAAGGAGGATTCCATCCTTTAAAGTGTAACATGCACTCTCATGTTTTGGAGAACACATAGTTAATGTTCTGTCTGATGTTACATTTGTTATGAGCTGTCACCACTTGTTGCTTCACTATAGTTAGTGTCAGCGGCCAGACATACATCTCATTGCTGTGGTGTCTATCAACGTTAATGTTGTTTACTTAATGCAGGTTAACCACTCTCAAAGGTTTAAAAACGCTACTCTAAATGAATGGATTTGAGCAACCTTAAACTTTGCAAATAAGTGATTGTACAAGTAGTAATTGTGAGAGTTTGTGTTAATACTCTCAGTTTAGAAACTCAACTTGACTTGATAGTTATCAACTCTGTAAAATTTCTTTAGGTTAGTCCTGTTTCACACAATTACACTGGCACAATAAATGTGCCACTTGTCATTTTTTATTAAGTTTACAAATGATAATAGTTCAAATAATTATGAATACCACATCTATTTAATTATTAATATTCCTGACACTAAGACCCACTAACACCCACTGACACACACTGTGCTGTAAACATTTACTTTATGTTGTTCACAGTTTAAGTAGACCCACATACCATTAATCTTAGGCCATTTGAAACTGGACAAAAACTTAACACAGACTCAAGTGAATGTAGTTTGAAACTGTTGGGAGACAAATTAATGCAGAGCAATGAGGTTAATGCAGCCTAGAACATACTGTTCTGATGGATGTTTTTCTGTGCTGGATTGGAATGAGAATGGGATTTGGAAAGAAAGAAAAGACTATCCCAGTATTCTGTGTTTGTGTGTGTGTGTGTCGTTTTTCCTTTTTTTTTTTTTTCAGGCCTCTTAACATGGAAACTGAATAACCTTTTCACGGGATGCCAAAAAAAAACTTGAAATGATGAGACAGCTGTGGGACCTGCAGAGGAATGTTTTGGTGTAATTACTCAGGGAGGACAATCCAGTGTTGACAATATTACAACTGGCAGTCTCCTTAAGTTTATCTATCTCACTTATTGTCCTTCATTCCCTTGGTCAACACTTCACTGGAAAACATTCTAGGAAAGCAATGTAGTTTATAGTACTGGACTAAAACTGTTCTTACATACCAGTGGCCTAGTGGGAATTCACTCAGTTGCACACAAATCAAAACGCATATTGTGCTATATTAAAAATTACAATTTGGCAGAAAACGTATTATTATATTTTATAGAGACATTAATACTGACATAACATTGTCTAAAGTTTTTTTCTACAAATGTTAACAGTTGCTCTGTAGGTATGAATGTGCGGCTTCAGGTACGAACATGTGGCTTCAAAATGAAAGTCATGACTTGCCTTACTTAGCACAAATATTGCACAAGTGCACAAAGAGGTTGTGTAACAATGAAATACCTGACTACCTTGATATATACCTCGTCCATCAATCCTCGATAGTTTATAGTCACAAGATGACCTACTGTAGGTCTGACAAAAAGTGCACACACTCATACGCGCACGCAGCCTACCTGCCCACTCTCCCAGAGAGGTGAAAAAGGTCTTTGACAGTGGAAACCACAGCTTTGGAAACATCATCCTACTAAAAAAGAGCAGTTTCACCCCATAGTAGACAACAACTGCAGCACCAAGGCAAATAAAAAAAATTTCCATCAAATCCATGCGTGACCAATGCAATAAAAGCAGTATTTAAGGCTCTGCATTTACACTTCAGTGCTTCACTCAAAATAAGGAATGACAGGACATCCAAAGGACACTCCCATTAGAACATGCCCCCTCCTTCACCCTCACACAACACACTGACAAATAGAGAAAGACTTTTACCCTACTCATCTAGCACATGTTGTATCATGTCACCATGCTTTCTAGTTATACTGAGGTACTAAAAGACAATGGTGCCTGCTGCGTGACAACCAAGCACAACAACTCCTCTCTTTCTATGTTGTTTTTGTAGATCGTGTTACGTTTTTGTGTTGCCAGCTTACACTGTGTTTTTATGAGGTGATGGAAAATGTGGACTTACTGGTAACTGGACTCTAATCATTCTGTCCATTTGTGTGAGGACATTTTGTAACTGTGTTTGGAGGTACATGTTACCATAGAAACAACATTGTTTATACACAGCAACAGCTAGGCTCTATTACCTATGTTATCGGATTTTATTTATATTATTTAATTTTATTTTTTATCGTTCCACAAGAGACCCCTGAAATCCACTAGGAGCTGAGGAGGTGAAGATGCAGAGGAGACACAAATGGACATGATCTCTGCCCAGTAAAACGGACGAGTCATCAGAGCCGATAACGGACCAGAACAGGACATGGTTGAATGAACTCAGTCCAGGCTCCTTTTGAGGTTCGCTGTGTTGTTAAAAAGCAGGTCCCTGGCATACCCAGAATGTGTTAATTTTCATGCTGATGTTGTGCAGATTCTTGTTTCTGCCCTGGCTGAAACTCTGAGCTCAGAGCCTGTCTCTGGAACACCAGGTTTTAAGCAGGACTCCTCTCTCCCTTCCTTTACGTGAAGTGTGTGTCCATGTACAAATGGTCAGACTGGTACAAACTGCCAAGAACACTGAAAAATTGTATTGATGTAGTATTGACCCTCACTGGTTTGATTTAGACATAATTCTCCAGTAAACCGTAGATAGCTCTGCTGTGAAACTAGTGTAAAATTCTTCTGCTTCCACAAACTGATCCTCACACACATACACCATACAGGTCCACACTGACATAGTAAAACAACGTTGCCCCCTGTCTGTCTCTGTAAGGACCAGTCCACAAAAAAAATAAAATAAATCCACTGTTTCTTCAAAGAGCGGATAGGAATGACTCTTCTGTGTCCATCCATACATCCAACAGTTAGTATTATATATGGCTGTTGGAAGAAAACACTCACAGACACCGGAGCCCTGGTCAGAGGCTGTGGAGGATGGTGACTGGCAAGAGCTGGCTATGATGCTACACCTGATATATGTCCACAAGGTGGAAGATCTGGATTGGACAGTACTGGGGCTGGCTTCGACCAAACAGCAGTATGTTAAAAAACACAGAGTTAACCCACTTTGTGTATGTGTAACAACACCCAAGAGCCATATAAATATATAGAAATGACTAAAAAGTGTATTTGGGATAATATGGCCTCTTTAATAATACTCATTTACACTAACTTATAATTGCTTTAAGAATTATATAAATGTTCAAATTTTTTTTTGACAAGGTGGCAACTAATAGGCTGTAATTCCGTCAAAACAGAAATATTTTACAATTACATATGAGCCACAGCTGGCTCACATACAACATATCTAAACTCACTGTAAAATGGAGCCACTGCAATATATAATGTTATAAATACACTCACAACATGTACTATTTATATCATCTTAAATTGTAGAGCTCTGGCAGTGTGAACAGTTCGCCGTGTTGTTGTTTTCCTTTCTGTCTGCCTGCTGGTAAACTGTCAAACTGAATTGTTACGTCTTCATTCATTCATGACGAAGAATGCCTGCTGCACGTCCACCTCATACGTCATCAACACGCGTCTGCTGTGTTGCTCGCGCCATTCCTACCAGCGTGTGTTTCCATTTCTCATTACATTACCATTGGCAGAGCTTTGGGAGCCACTGTTACAGGCACAGATTCTGTTTGTCTATCCCCAGTCTTTTTAGGTGAGTCCAGTTTTATGTTTACATTCATGACAGATTATTAAAGTCCACAGGAAATGTGTTATTCAACATCACGGACACTATCGGCCCTTGCCTTCGTATTGAATAAGTTTAGCCTGCTAGTTAACGTTAGCCCAAAGTTAGCTTTGGGGTTTGAAGCATACACAATGTGGAAACTCTTGTATCGCCCGTTTCAGTAGTGAATGGGTGGTCGTCGTATTTTAATACTAGATGACACTGAAAGAAGACACCTAAACCAAGCCGAGCTACTTTTATGTGACATTTAAGCTGTATTGTGAATCGAGATATTTTTAATGTAACGAATATAATGATGCTCCACTATGTCTTACAACACTGAGCTTGTTTTGGTTAGCAGTGCGCTTCATTAACAAGTTAACTCATAGACATAGACATGTTTGTTAGCATATGTGATTGTCATCCTAACAGCTTACCTCTGCTGTGAGACAAGTAGCACAGTGTATCTGTGTTAATTGTAACAGGGCTAGGCAGACGATAACTTAGCTTTAGTCACAGCAATCTAGACCACGCATTGCATACATATGACGTTTCAGTGCGTCGAGCTAACAATATCATCATTTATCGTTCATTACAAGGATGTATCTTAGGCTCATTAGCTGCTGAGTTGTGCTGCCGCTAGCTTACTTGTTCACTCAGTCAGCATTTGGCAACTAGCTAATGTTAGCGACAGAGGCCAGAGACACATACAGAACAACAGACAACTAACGTTAGGCCATCACAAGTGTTACTATCAGTTAATTCCTTCAATTAATTTAAGCGTGACCGATGCGACATGATCATATGGTCCTTTTAACAGGATATGTTCAGAAGCTTGTGTGATTTTTGTGCCATGACATGTAAAAATGTCTGCAGTGTAGCAGGCATATGATGTTAAAGTGAACTGATAAAGAAGCAGCAGGGACAGTGACTGGCCATATTCCAGCTGCCTATGGATGTAGTACACATACACATGATAGCATGTTGTTTTCCAATGTTTTTTGAATTTTGTATTGATCCCTGGCAAACAGGACTCTCAGTTTATCTTGAGGCGACAAGTTCATATTAGTGAGCCTTTTTAAATGATCCCTTAATTCAAACATTTACAACTTCCATCTCAAAA
>OMLM01007446.1:0-19304 GCA_900302695.1 Helostoma temminkii
TCTTGACCTTATCTTAAAGTTTATTTAGCTTTGATGTAGTTTTTAGCTTTTATCACATGGTCTTTTTCAGCAAGTGAAGTTTGATTAGTTGTCATCACTTAGTATGTAATGCTGGACAAACCTCATGCCAAAACAAAAAACTGATTATTAACATGAAAGTCCTTGTTTGAAGCTGCACTAGACTTCTAAAAGCTTTTGGTCTATATTCTTTTGTAGACAGATTATTTTCTGTCTACAAAAATGGACAGAGTAAAGACACAGTATATCTAACTTTGTGATGCCTTTTTTATGATTTTTAAAAGAAAATTTGCTTAGAACTAATTATTTTTGCTTGATACGTAAGTTTTGTAACATTGTGGCGCTTAGCAGAGTGTATTATAGTTGCATATTGTAGCTTGAATCAGTGATAGTGAAAGTACTCATCACATGCAGCTGTTGTAAGTTAATATGTATATGTTCCTTACATAATAGTTGTGCCATTTTTCACTAAAGCAACGTGTGCGTTATTGAAGGAATGTCATTGTATAGATTCCTGGTAGATGTATGTTATTTACAGAAATGCTGGAATGCAGGGATCCTGTTGCACCAGAGGTTTCTCTTCCAAACATCCAAATGGAGTAATACCAGAGACCTATTAATATACAGAGAGGGGCATGCCAGCAAATCTACTCTGCAGCCATTTCAGAACCTGCCTGATATATAAAAATAGTCACGGACGAGCTGTGGCACAGCATCTACACTATCAGAGAGAGACTGACAGTCAGCCAGAGTGGTCTGTTTAAACATATGTGTCAACAGACTGCCTGCACCTGCTGAAGTGTCTTTCGAGCAAGAAGTTCCAGATCTACATCTAAACGTGTTAGATACTGAAGGAATATTACTGTAACAGCAGTGAAGCCATATTATTGAAGTTCTTGCCAAATCCACAGTCTAGAAACAGAGTTGTTTAGTCCACTGGGGTACAAAGGCAGCTGGGGTAAGGGTGGTAAGGAAGAGAAAAACACCAGCCAGAATTTTTTATATAAATTTTTGTTGGCATGTGTAGTTGACACAGACAATTCAGATCAGTTAATAAATAATCGTTTGGTGTATGAAATGTAAGAATCAGGAAGCAGAGCTGGATCTGGCCGAGTTGAAGATGCTGTGATTTTGCTGGGAGGATGGGCGGGATTAGAAACGATTATATTAGAGAGCCAGTGCACGGACGGCACGGACACAAAGCGAGACAGGGAAAAAAAACAAATTAATAGCAATGAAACAACTAGTCATGTAAATGATTAGTCTGTTGAAGATGAATCAGTTTTAGCTTATGATTCATTGGCTCACTTTTTGCAGTCGTGTAGTGATGAGAAGGCAGAGCCGAATGTATATACGGCTCATTACTATATAATGTCACATAGAGAAAGTGGAAATATGTAGTCGAATACAACAGAATACAAGAGACTTCAATGCTTGCCAGTGCTGCAGCCACACCCCATTAAAGAGACAGATTTACAATAAAGATAAAATAGATTTTTACTAATAATGCTAATTTGTGTGACAAAACTATTGTGTTAATTTTTTTTGCTCACTGTAAAATCCAAAATGCAATGCAGAACCCTGAAGACAACTAACAAAAGAAAAAGCTGAGGAAGTTGGAAAATAAAAATAATGAGGCCTCTTAATAGTAAAAACAGTAAATTAATGAAGATAAATGAAGGAGAGTGAAAAGTACAATATGTGCAAGACTAAGAAGTTGATGTATGTAGAACGAGAACGGGAGCGATGAAGGGTGTAGAATGAACAGTGTATGTGTGTTCCTGTGTGTTCCTGTGTGTGCGTGTGTGTTCCTGTGTGTGTGTGTGTGTGCATGCGTGTGGTGGTGGGGGTGGCTTTGGTGACTAATCATTTCCGTTTGAGATCCAGAGAGACACAGGGCCCCTGGGGCAGTAGTTCATTTTCTGATGTGTGCACACACCCATGCACATGTGCGCAAACACACACACACACACACCAGCTTGTTCCCCCTGTAATGTAATGCCAAATCTGAAGATAGAATACAGTCATTGATTTAAAAATGCAAGAATTGTGCAGAGGCACAGGTCCCATATTTCAGGTTTAAATGTCAGATCAAGATACAGTAACAACCTGTGCTTGTTTACTTTCTTTTAATGTTCACTTCTAGCCTTGAGACATCCTGAAAACAAAAGTAAAAGTGCTTCCTTATGACGACTCTTAAACTAACACTTGGATTTGATGCTTTGCTGATGCAGATTCAAATGTGATTTATTGTGTGCTTAGTCTGCAAGGATAGGAAATGTAAGCCAGACATAAATACAGCAAGAGACAAATGCAGCATTTAAAAATTAGAAGACATTTGCAACGCACTTAAAGCAAAAGTACAGTAAATGATACAATGATATCAAGATGTAGGGCTGCTGTCTATTCTTATAATTTACTTTTGTGCAAAGAAATGGTCATTTAGATGTTTCACAACATCAACAGTTTTACTCGGTTGCCAAGTTGAGTTAACTGATGAGCCAAAACAAAGCAAGAGTTCACCCATGATGAATCACTCCACAGTCCAGCGCCTGTTTTTTTTTTAAAGGAAAACTCCACCAACTCTACAAATCAAATTCTGTTTACATCTTGTGGAGTACAAGTGCGTATGTAAAAAATGATGTATAAAATGTTTGGTAGCTCAAGAGGAAATAAAGGTAAATGCTTGTTTTACAGGAGAACTGTAACATGTAAAAACTGTATCTGCTGTTGAAGCATAGAGTTTAAATCCCCAGAATAGTGGCGAGATCAAAGTGGGGGAATTATATTAACTTACCTCTTCCTCTTTGAGCAGACACCTTTGTGCCGCCTGTGGGCATCGCATTTAGCTCCTAGCTGCTCCAGTACACACGCACTCACACACATTAAGAAATAAGTAGCACACTTCATTAACTTTTCTCAGATAAAAAAGTTTTAGCTTTGCTTTGTTTTATTCTTATCAGCCACTTGTTTGTCACAGTCAGCCCTCTGAGCTTATTCCAACCATGTCTCTGTCACAGGTTTTTACCCACCTTCATGCTTTTACTCCTACTTACACCATCACACCTGTGTTTAACCAGCTTCTTTTCCCCTGTTCCATCATAAATGTTACATTTCATTAACAATTTCTAACATGTTCTTTAATCAGTGTTAAACAGATCATATCAATCGAAGATGCCTCCATCTATTTATCCATCCTCCTCTTGCCTACCTCTTTCCTACTCTGTCCCACAATCCTCTTCTGCTCATCTGTGCTGGCGCTAATCACTAATTAACTTTCATAAGGTCCCGCAGCCCAAACAAATACCCAGAGGAAAACAGTTACATGCAGTATTTAATCACTTTGTGAAGAGATCGTGTGTTGCTGTCTGTGTGTGCATTCAGCACATCTGTGCTCACAGTGTCAACTGCCTGTGTAAAGATGACAGTGAAAATGAGATGCACGCGTTGTTACAGTACAAAGAACGGAACAACTGCAGAAGCAGGAACTGATTTCATGCTCTGGTTTGTTTTACCTGTACAGGAGGTGACACCATGACAACAGAAATGCAGGAGATCGCCATCACAGAGGACAAGCCATTACTCACGGGACAGGCTGACGCAGTCAAGGTCAGAGATGATGTGACAGGAACATGTACAGTACACACCGTAATCCCTCCACATACTGCATACTAAAAAAATACATAAATGTGATTTAAACATGGAGAAAATTACATTGTTGTGTGTGGAACATGTGTGTTACATGCATGATCTGAAGACACAGATAAATGGCAGATTGAATGAACATGTGTTTATGTCCTAGAAGACTGAAAAACAAAGGTTGGTTTGTATGTTAGGATTTCTATCCTTACAGTGCACATGTGCATGAATGTGAGTGTGTGCAGTTGTGCAAAGCCTTAATGTGACAATGTGTTTCGAACACATGTGCACAATTGTGTGTGTAAATGTGCAACTACGTGTGTGTGTGTGTGTGTGCGTGTGTGCGTGTGTGTGTGTGTGTGTGTGTGTGTGCAGCTGCAGCTCTGGCTCAGTCTGCTGGGTTGACGTCAAAGCCCTGAGGGAATGAGAGCAGCTCCTCTGTGCTGATGTTGCTGAGCAAATGCAGCGCTGCAGAGCGGAGCAGACCAGTCTGTCTCTCACTGCTGACACCTGGTGGAGCAAGAGAAACATATAACTTTAAAAAACAAAAACAACAATGCAGCCACATATACACTGTACAAAGTGACCAATGATGGAAGTTCCTGTTTTATTTAACGTCTGCCATTAATACAGTTACTGAAAAAACCTCTAAAATTTGACCATTTAGCAAATTTACATTTTATTGAATGATTTATGAAGGAAACAGTGCATACTGTATACAAGCGACGCTGTCGCCAGGTTAAGTTGTTGTCTAGGATCCAATGGTAGAAGCTGAAACAGGAAGACAGTTTGAAATTCAGGGAGCAGGTGAGTCAGATGGTGATGGGATTAAGAGATTTGGGATTGTAAGAGACATGAGGAAATTAGACAGAAGTACAAGGAGATGCAGTGCAAGGTATAGAGAAAGGTGATGTAGGTGTCGGGTGAGCAGTATGGGAAGCTGAACACTAGCCAGACAGAGGAACTGAGCTGGGAAGGACATGCTGAAGGTTAGGGTGATAAAGGAGGAAGAACGGAACCTGTTGTGAGGATAGTACGTTGAGAAGGTGGTGGGAATACTTTGATTATCTGATGAATGAAGAGAATTATAGACAGAGTAGTTTAGATGAGTCAGAGAATCAGGAAGTGAGGAAAGCTATAAAGAGGATGAAGAACAGAAAGGAAGTTCCCCAGATGACAGTGGAGGCATGGAAATGCTCAGGAGAGATGCCAGCGGTCAACCAGGTTGTTTAACAAAATTTTGCAAAGTGAAAGAATGCCTGACGAGTGGACAAGAAGTGTACTGGTCCTGATTTTTAAGAACAAGAGAAGCACAGAGCTGCAGCATCTACAGAGACATCATTCACAGCATGAAGCTATAGCAAAGAGTAGTAGAAGCGAGGCTCAGAAGACGATTAGTGGGCAGCGGTATGGTTTCATGCAATGCTTTAAAGATGTTGATGGAGATGTGCAGAGAGGGCCAGAGGGAGTTGTAATGTGTGTTTGTGAATTTAGAGCAAGTGCACAACAGGGTGCCAAACGAGGAGCTGTGGTACTGCATGAGGACGTCAGGAGTGTGGCATAGAAGTATGTGAGGGTGGTACAGGATATGTAAGAGGACAGAGTGACAGTGGTGAAGTGTGTGTTAGGAATGACAGACTGGTTCAAGGTGAAGGTTGGTTTGAATCAAGGATCAGCTCTCCGCTCCTTTTTATTTGCAATAGTGATAGACAAGTTGACAAATGAGATCAAACAGGAGTCTCCTTGGACTTTAGTGTTTGAGGATGAGATTGTGATATGTAGTGAAAGTAGGGAGCAGGCTGAAATGAGCCTGGAGAGATGAAGGTACGCCCCGCAGAGAAGGGGAATGAAAGTCAGTAGGAGCAGGATGTAGTACGAGTCCGTAAACGAGAGAGGAGGTGGTGTAGTGGTGCAGTTGAAAGGAGGTGAGGTGGCAAAGGTGGATGAGGAGTGATCTTTAATAGAAGGGTATCTGTGAGCGTGAAAGGGAAGGTTTATAAGAAGGTAGTGACACCAGCTGTTTTTTATGGACTGGACAGAAGCACTTTCAAAAAAACAGATAGCGGAGTTAATGATGCTCAGATCTTCAGGCGGGGTGGATGGACAGTTTTAGGAGTGTATTAGAGGGACAGTACAGGTAGGACAGTTTGAAGACAAGAAGACTCAATATTGATGTAAGACAGCTGGACTATCAAAAGCCAAAGAGATCATTATTTGCCTCCTTTTCCCTGATGTTAGGTGTTTTATACCTGTTTTAATCCAGTTTAATTTTGCCAGACTTAAACGTTTATGAATGCAGCTCCATGCGCCACCAGACATGTGGCAGGGCAGAGCACGTTGGTACGGGGTTCCTGACTGACGTTTATTTTCTTATGTGTACGTGAATTCCTCCCTGTATAGTGACTTCAGTGGCGCACACAGATGCCGTGCAGGACGGCGCTCATTTACACAGCACAGTGAAAATATGAAACTGGTTAAAACAGGTATTTAGCACCAAAATGGAAAAGGGAAAGAAGGTGAATAATGATCTCTTTTCAACACTGGACACTGTAGTAGCCTCCATCCTGAGCTACAGAACACATGATTTGCTCTTTGAAGGAGTTTTAATACGATTTCTTTGGATTGAATCAGTGATGTTTATAATCCAGACAGAGCATGTCTGAAGAGGTTCTGACTTTGTTAGGACTGTAATTCTACCCATCCTGCCTGTGTGGGTGTTAATTAGAAGGCAAGGCTTCAATTAACACGAAAGGACTATGAAAGAACAAAAAGCTGAAAGTTTTCTTTATCATTTGCCTTTTGTTTTCATTCGTACACGATAAAAAGACAAAAAAGAAAAACAAAAGCCTGAAGAAAACCCACTTTTATTCTAATGACCCACTTCAAATTCTTTGAAAAGCATTAAAAAGACTCAAATTAGAACATTTTATAAAAAATACTACTTCAGCCCTTCCTCTTACATTTTAATCCAATGATCCAACATTTAACTAAAACGTGAAGTGTCATGTCTACTGGTGTAATAAAAAGTAAAAAAAAAACAAACACCTTGTACTAATTAGTTTTCATACCCTTATTTCTCACAGGATGCAGAACTGGCTGCTAGGATACTCCTGGACCAAGGACAGGTGAGGCTCTTCAGATGTGTTTGCAGTTGTAGATTTGTTGGTTCAAGACAATCAGTTGACTACACACTAAAAATTCACTTGTTGGCACCAGATCATTACCAATTTGCTGAAAATCAACATCCCCAGATATTGGCATTTCAACAGAACTAAGACATGCATTATAACAAGGCTTTAACACTATACAATAGAGTGGCAGTCGCTGTCTCTATCTTTGAAGGAGCTGATACTCTAAACACTATTTTGGAATAAAAGTAAAGAAGGGATAAAGTAAATAACATTATTACTCTCCCCTCTCCAGGAGCACAGTG
This sequence comes from Helostoma temminkii, assembly GCA_900302695.1. NCBI lineage: Eukaryota > Metazoa > Chordata > Actinopteri > Anabantiformes > Helostomatidae > Helostoma > Helostoma temminkii. Next base: position 7,091 of record OMLM01007446.1, read on the forward strand.
TTGAGACCCCACATGGTGTTCTGCATGTGACCCTCCACGGCTCACGAACCTCCCGTAGACCTGCTATCCTCACCATGCACGACGTGGGTCTGGACAGTGAGTAGGCCTTTTGTTGATCAACTCTTTGTCAGTTCTGAGTCACACAACCTTTCACTTGTTCAGGACATTTTTTCACCTCCTGTTTTCTTTCTTTCTGACAGGTAAGAGCTGCTTCTCCCCTCTGTTTAAGTTTGAGGAAATGCAGGAGATCGTCAAGAATTTCACCCTGATTCATATCGATGCACCAGGGCAAGACGAGGGGTCTACTGCCTACCCTCCAAGGTATGACATTTACTGCACTGACATCCTCAGTGTCCTGCAGTAACCTTGATTTTTTTTAAGTAAACTTCTCAGAAATGGAAACAATCTTCTGTGCAGGGCTTAAACCTAATCTTTACCAAAAATACTTCCCATCTCTCACATCTCCCTCCTCTCCAGGCTCTAATACTCTCTTGTCAGGGGTTTAAGGAAAATCCGTCCTTTTCTCTCTCCTACTACTTCTTATTTCTCTCCTCTTCACGTGTCTCTATCGTGTCTCTTCCCTGTGTGATTATTTTAGGGGCTCAGCAGAATTTTCATGCATTGTGTTGTCACAGTATCTTGACCGTGACCCTTAACTCCTGCTGGTGATTCTAGAAATTAAAGCTCACTTCCTTTTGGATCTCATTTAAAATCCCTGTGGATAAAAATGTCAGCGACTGCATGTGGGAGTCTGAAACACTCCCCATTCAACATAAGATATTAATAGTACATAATAATGTTTAATTATCCACTAACAATAGAAAACGCTTCATACAGTGTCTCATATGATTTAGTTCATTTGTGTTGTGTGTTGCAGTTACCAGTACCCATCCATGGACACTATTGCAGATATGATCCCTGCTGTCCTGCAGTTTTTCAAGTGAGTCAACCTCATTTATTTTGACATGAACACATGCGGAATTTAATTTATACACACACACACACACACACACACACACACACACACACACACACACACAGAGTCCTTAAATCCATCTACATGTTGTGTTTGGGACAGATGTTGTCTTTGATGTGGGTCAGATGTCTTGTTCTTTTTGATGCAGCGGGGAAAGCACAGGCAGACTCTTATCATCATATACAGTATTTTGAAAGTAAATTGTTAAGCAGCTTGAATGTTAAACAGCACAGTTGAATGCTGCATGTTCTGTATGCGGTATAGTACAGAGCAGTTGTACCTAACACACAATCATGGGATTTTAGGGTCATTAAATGTTTCACTTTCATTTCTGACAAATCCTATTTAATCCTACATTACCCATGAGACTCATCTCCTGTGACTATACATAGAAAACACCTGTTTTACAAATGTTGCAGCCCGATCAACCCAAAAGAAAGTTAAAAAAAAAATCTTTGCACATCTCAGCTTCCTTTTTAAAAGATAAAATTGCAGCACATTTGTTCAACCTCGAATCTTTGCAACTCATTGGGACTCATGGTTGACTCATCTCCTAAAATGTACACAGATTCCTACTGTGCTTTAAATATTTTTACTGACCCAAAATTACATCATAGTTCATAATTTTCTGATTTTTTTCGTCTGTGCATCGTCTCTAGGAAAAATTAATACAATACACCCACTCAGGTTAAACTCAAGCTGAGTGGAGAATTCTGAAAATGTTCTTAAAATGAAAAGTGGCTCAGTACTTAATGCCTAATGTGCAGTACAAACGTGCGTTTGTTGTTCCCTTCAGCTTTCGTACTGTAATCGGTGTGGGTGTAGGAGCAGGAGCCTACGTTCTCTCCAAGTTCACAGTGAGTGCCAGCTTTTATTAAATGTCTCAAACAGTATGCTGACATTTCATTATCTTTATTAGCATGTCCAGGCTTTATTGCTTGAGAACAGCAGTGTCCTATAGTGGAACATAGTAATAAAAGGAGTTCAGGTTAAAAAAATAAAAGTGCCCTTGCCTTTACTTTAAGTATTTTGGCCTTTTTTCTATTTTTTTGTTATTCATGTACATTTCTATAATCTGTGTTTAAACATGAATCCCTCTCTTGCTTTCTTTTTGTCCTCAGCTTGCAAATCCAGATTTAGTTGAAGGTCTTGTTCTGATTAACATCGACATTAACGCCCGTGGATGGATAGACTGGGCTGCTCAGAAGGTGTGTTTCTTTCCTCTTTTTATAACTTCCTTCCTTCCTCCCAGGTCTGGACTGCATTGTCTTCTACACAGAGAAGCGTCTTCCGCTTTAATCTAGTTAGTCCTAGTGAGAGTTGCTCATCAATTTAAGTTTGCCGTTGAATTGAACTTGTGACTATATAAATATATGGTCTTAGTGGTATTGATTATGTTGTTTACTGCATTAAAGGATGAAAAATATTGATTTCTCTCTTCCTCTGACTCTCTAGCTGAGCTCTGTGACGTCCTCCTTCACAGAGCAGATCATGGCCCACCTCTTCAGTCAGGTACAAGGACAAATTTCCTTAATAATAATGAAAAGAATAATATTTGTTTTATATTTTTATCTAATATCCACAAATAGCTGATAACACTGGCATAATGTATTAATGGTTTTGGTTTGTGTGTGTTTTGCCTCGCAGGAGGAGCTGTCATCAAACACAGATCTAGTGCAGTCTCACAGAGAGCGTATCTCCAAATCTTCTATTCTGGCCAATGTAGAGCTTTTCTGGAAGAGTTACCAGGGGTAAACACACCTGCTGATATCTACATAAATATAAATATACTCTACATCAACCATGACTCACTTAACCTTTTTTTCCCACCAGTCGCAGAGACTTAAACATTGACCGCAACAGCACTTTCAAGTAAATACTCTCTAAATTCTTATTATATTTTATGTATTTTTTATATTTTTTATTAAAAAACACATCTTTTCTAAATCTAAATCTGTGCTTCTGTCAACCTCAGGTGTCCAATAATGTTGGTGGTGGGTGATCAAGCTCCATATGAGGAAGCTGCCGTAAGTTTCAGCTGCATTCTTCAATTTTAAAGTGTCTCATTATGTTATGATTCATATCAACACATCTATGATTAAGAGTATGCCTTTACCATTTAGCATTATATCAGAGGTTTACTGTTTTTTCTTCTGTGGCCACCAGGTGGAGTGCAACAGCAAACTGGACCCAACAACAACCTCATTCCTAAAGGTACAAAAGCCTCATGTCTTCTCGTTCATATAAATGATGTTTTGTGTGAACAGGCTCTGAGTCTTCTGTCTCTCCACAGATGGCTGATGCTGGTGGTCTCCCTCAGCTGACTCAGGTAACAACAACCTCTCTCTGATGCTTAAAAATACATGTCAGTGCTTCAAAAACATAATTATGGTACAAAGTGAATGATTATTTTCATGTTGACATACACTATGTACTGATTGGCCCAGTAACCCAAAACCTAATTTTAGTATTATATTTGACAAAAAAAATATTAAATCATCTCTGTTGAGTGAGGTTTTGATTTTTGCTCTTTACAAATTAGTGAAAGAAACAATCAATGCTGATTCATCCCAAATTATTCATCAAGTGATTTCTGAATCGTTTCAGCTCTGCTTGTTTTGTCACATTCACCAATTTACAGTATAACCTGGTCAGGTACTGATGAATACTGATGATTCTTTTCTTCCTGTTTGCAGCCTGCTAAACTGACAGAGGCTTTCAAGTATTTCATCCAGGGCATGGGCTACAGTAAGTTCACTTTATTAATTAAAAGAAATATATAATTACATGCACAGTACAGTAATGCATACACTTTTTTATTTAAACCCCAGAACAGAGGGTATTGTATTCTGCACTGATTTTGGTTTGGTTTTTAGTTACATGATTTCTCATTCCCTATATACACATTTTACCAACCATGTATTATTTCATGTTATGTACACAATTTTTAAAAATATGTAATGTATGTGTCAGTAACCTTAAATGATAAGTAATGTACTATATTGTTCTTTTTGTCAACAACAAAAACTACTGAGTTGAAATGAAACCATAACATAATAACAGTTTATCCCTTAAAGTTATAGTTAAACTTAGTACTTATAGTTAAAGCTGAAGCTTAAGTTAAAGCTTAAAGAATAAAGCTTAATACAGTACTGGGCTGCTTGTGTAGTATGTATGTGACCGTAGGTCTTGGTCACTGCTGTTCTCTTTGTTCATAACACACACTTTAGGAAATTTTTACCAGAACATTGCTTCAAATCTGGGCCAAGAAACAGTGTATGTCATAAAACTTCATCTTTCTCTGGTCTGAAATGAGGCTCAGCTGAACCAGGGCTGTGCATCCAATCTCTCATTTCTTAAAGCAGTACAAAGGTACAAATTTAACCTAGTGTAACTGGTATGCGCCTATATAGTGATTTTTTTACTTTCTTGGTACCCAAAGCGCTTTACAGCGTTGCCTCTCATTCACATCCACACATCCATGAACCCAGAGCGGCCATGCAACAAGCCTGACCCACCAGGAGCAACTTAGGGTTCTGTGTCTTGCTCAGGGACACACTCAAAAAGATTGTAGGAGCCTGGGATCAAACTGTTGACCCCATGGTTGGTGGGCATCAACGCTACCTCCTGACCCACAGCCGCACAATATAGTGTCTCAGAAAAACACAGACGGCTATAGACAAGATATATTGTCATGTACATATAAGTACCTCAATATATTATTCTTTTAAATACTTTAAACTATTTCCAGGTTCTGAATCTAATGTGGTCACGTATTTCTTTCCATTCTCCACAGTGGCTTCATCTTGCATGACCCGCCTGTCTCGCTCCCGCACCACCTCCCTCTCCTCCTCTTATTCCATGGATGGGTCCCGCTCTCGCTCTCGCACCCTGTCCCAAGGCTCTCAGGGTGGCCAGATGCCTCCCAGCCCCTCCCAAACGATGGAGGTGTCTTGCTGAAGAAAAAGAGTCCAAGAGAAAGCGGGAGGAGTGAGTGAGAGCGAGAAAGAGTAGAGGGCAAAGGCGAAGGGAAGGGATAGCTGAAGCATGACAGTAATGCAGGAACCAGACGAATGGGTTACTTATTTGTCACTAAATAACTGCCGTCATTCCCCACAAGAGCAGAATAGGAATCTAGAGAGGGAAGGAGGGAGAGACCGTGATTTCAGAGGAATATATAAACCTATCCACCACATATAATTCCAGTCCTTCTCCTCACATCCCCTTCCATCTGAAAACAAAGTGGATTGGGCTGTTCTAATAATATTATACATAGTTTTGGCAAAAAGAGATTAATAAAAAGGGGGGAGGTGGGGGTAGAATGGCAGACAATCCTCACTCCCTCCCTCTTTTGGAGCCTCTAACAGCCATTAGAGCCCTTTAATTTAGACGTGGAGTGTGGCCTATACAGACCACACACTTTGCATTAACCAGTAGTAATAATTCTGAAAGAGGAATTGTTGTTGATGCTGATGATTATGTTGTTGATGATAATGAAATAAAAAACAATAACACTTTTCTCCTTATTACTCAATGGATTTAAAATGATATAGAAAAAAAAACATACTATAGCAGAGATACTTATAATAGTGTGTGTCTACTACTTTTCAAATTAGTTTTTGTTGTGTTATTTTTATTTCATCAATCAGATTTTATTTTCTTATATGTGACCTGCCTCAGCAAAGGGCTGACGCGACTGATTGGTTGATCCGTCATGTGGCGACAGCCAATGAGAGTCATTGTGGTGACTACTCCCTGCTTGATGTTGCCAGGTTGTTTATGTCTTCCATTTGCCCTGTCTTTAAGTGAGTGTTTTGTTTTCCATTGGATTTGAGGAGATGGGCAGGAAGCTTTTCTTTGTCATTTTGTTTTCTTCTTCCGAACCGTGTAGAAGTTGCATGTCTGGCATCAGCCCATGTGAATTCTGAATGGATAATACTTTTCTTTTATATTCTGCTAATGAGGATTTGGGCGTGTGCGTGTGTGCTGTTTTGTTTGCGTGGAGTGTTTAGCGAACTTGGTGGTTGACAGGTAAACATAGGTGAGACTGAGGGTGTTTGTGTGCTTTATAGTATCTAGCTAGCACCCTATTGTTAACACTAGTCGCACACTATATAGTGCTTCCAACACTGCTGGCAGCCTCACACTGCATGTCCTAATATCTACGCTTGTGTACTACTTACACAGAGGATTACATCACTGAGTAGCATTCTCGTATGGATATTACATTTCAGTGCTGAGCATGGCCAGAAGGGATCACTGTGTTTATCATCTGGGTTGTAAATCTTTTAGCCTTGCCTGTGCATGGATACCTCCAACAAACCCAGCTAGTATACTTGAGTTTATGTGCGTTGTGGGGTAAAATGAACACACGCTCCTCTCCGGCAACAAGCAGCTTTATTCGAGCAAAGGGGTCAGGAAAATTGGGTTTGCATGTGATTGTTGCGATGTGTACGTCCGAGGAAATAAATGTGGGGTGCATGGAAAGGTTTGTATCCTGCGAGCACGGTTAAGAAAGAAAAGATAGAAAAGGCCATGGTCCTATAGAGAAGTTTAGTAATCAGTTTTGAGACCAACAAAATTCCCTGTGACTTATAGAAGACAATGAACCAGCCCCTTCACTGCCGCCAAACTAAGAAATAATGCCACAAAGTCTCCAGTAATATAAAGCAAAAGTCATAAGAGGCAATAAGTCTAGACTTTTCTTTGTTTTGATAGTGAAACCAGCCAATATCTGCACAGTGAACCATTTGCTCTGGTGCAGCCAATAAACTACTGCCATAGGAGACCCAATGTACAAGAGTATTTTTCTCACAATGTTGATATGCTGTAAGCTAACGTTGCGCCTCTTTTAGTGTCTGACACTAATTTAATATTTGATAATTTAACAGTAACCCACATAAAGCTTACCACTGCCCTGTGATGTGTAGCTATTTGACTGACTGTACTTTTAGGTCAACCCCACATTTGGACCCAAATGGATATCCGTAGAGTACATGCGCATTTCGAAGCACCTCTGTGCGTGCATTTGTGTTCTGATGCAGCTTTGCATCTGGTTATTTTTCTTTAATAAGCAGTATCATTTTTATGAGTCACGTTGAGGTCGCCTGTTTCTTTCACATGATGTCTAGTGCTCCTTTCCTACGCCTGTCAGTGGGGGGCTTTAGATTTGAGCTTGGGACAGACTGGTACTCTGGGGTAGCTAATGGATGGAGGAATGGATGTGAGATCTGACATCAAACCAAGATGTAGCCATGTTTGGGCATTTTGGTTATTGTCAAGAGAACTTAAGGGTTGAATGTAAATTTTTAGCTCCTCCCAGGCTGAAATCAAAACTCAATCAGGCAAAGGAACCTCTACCAAATAAAAGATAATGGATGGAAACTAGAAAAAAAGCTGCCAAATAAGGAAAAGGAGTGATTTTTTTTGTGGAGAGTTAAGCAGGGCTGTGTGACTGTAAATGCTCGTCCATTTTGTCTTTTGATTGTCTTTTAATTTTTACTTTGATCATATTTTTCTTTCCCCCGTATGTTTTTTTTTTTGTTTTGTTTTGTTTTACCTCTGTGAAGTGTCAATTTAATGTCCCAATGTGCTCACGAGTTAGTTAACCATGTGATAGTTCTTGTGTAACTTTTTTAGCATTAGCTCTGATAAGGGAGAATAATATAATTAACAATAAAAAAAAAGATTAAAGCTAAAGAGAATACAATCAAATTTACTTGTGTGGCTAATTTCTCTGTGTAACAACAATGAACATCATAAAAAAAGCTCAAACTCAAATATTAATAAAAGCTTAAGAGAAATATTCTGTGTCCAGTTTTCTTTTTTTCAGAGAAGACATTTTCTATGTTTTATTTTTGCAATACTTCTGTTGATTTGTTTGTTGCTAATAAATGCATACACATTTCTGCACGTGTTTAAAAAAAATAATGAGCTTTTGTTTGTATTGTGGTTGCAGTGAAGCTGAGAAGAGTGTCTGACAGCTTGTGAGTTTGCAGCAGCACCCTGCATATTTTCACATAAACATAAAAGCCATAATCAGTTGTTCCACTTGCCCAACATCCTGGTAGTTTACAGTAATACATTATTCATGTATATTGCAAATTATATGGTAGAATCCTGAATAAATGACTGTAACCAGCTAAAATGACTCAGTCACCAGTGCAGGTAAGCTTCAGTACAACATTGTACCACACAGTGGCAGTAACTGATAGTTAGTCCCTTAAGCTTTAGACTGGAAAGTCTTCATGTTGTGTTAATGTGAAGATTTATTTATATGATAAAAGTGCTTCTGTCCTGAATAACAAACATTATTAAACCTCAAAGACTGTAAAATGACTATAAATGGAAAATAAAGAGTTACCAACAAAGTTCAGACTGATATCAACAAAAAAATTACCACATTATGTGTCCTGTAACAACGGACAGGCATTACCTATACCTTCCTTCTCTCCCTTGATGGTTTTTCTCACATGCTGATTGCCTTCTACCTAATGCAAAGATCCCAATGCAGGGCCATATTTAGTATCTTTGAGAAAAAGCCTCCATTTGAGACCAGTATGTCTATGGTATAGACATGAGTAAGGCCCAGAGATTGAAGACATATTATTTCATTTATAATGTCAAAGGATGGATTACTGATGAGCTGTTGTATCTTTAGTGGATCTCTGGAATTAATTGATGTCCGTGATTCAGCTGTAACAGAGGCCAAGGACTTTAAATCCTCCAGTGGAAGCAGGAAGTAGACTAACCACTCCTCCACTGTTACATTCCCACCTAGGTCTCTGGCTCTGTCTACCTTCTTTATGGCCTCAGTAATATTGGCTTTGAAAAACAGCAATAATCTGTATCTGGTTATGATCTGACTATCAAATCTGGTGACTGAGTCACTGTGGTGCTGTTGAAATTGTTGTGTGAAGTATCTATGAGTGACCTCAATTTGTTCACAGTAGAGATCAACAGACTTGAGTGCACTGTGCAAATCACCCAGAGCTTGATTGATGCAGTTTCGATCCTGACGCCTATTTTGCTGGGTTAAAGCTGTAAAAGCACGATTGTAATAAGCAATTGCTGCCCAGCAGTGGTCCTTCTGTATGGCTGTAGTGTACATCTTGATACTGTCTGCAAGATGTCCCTTCTTACGCAGCTCATTGCCAAAGGCTGTGTAATGGTGTAGGTTTGATGAAGGTGATTCCCTTTGCCTGAGTTCATCCCTGGCCCTGTCCATGTCTCTACTCAGTCTGCTTTTCAGCTCTTCCACAGAATCATCCTGAGTGAACTCCATGAGTAGCCACATACCCCAGAATTCATTTATTGCAGCCAAATCTGAATCTGCCGGTTTATTATTACTGCTTTTGTATACATCATCTAGTATACCAAGATAATGGCTGAAGAGCGCTTCCTTCTTCTTTATCTTTGGGATGTCACACTCTAAGTAACTAGCTAGACCTTCAGCCACTGAAGTGTCTCTGACCTCTTTAACCATCTTTATTTCTGCCTCTACGGTTTTTGTCAAAATAAGTGACAACATTGGAGACATATCTTTAGATTGTTCATCGCTGTGACTTAGTTGAAGCAACCTCAACTGCATCACAAAAATGTCTTGACAAAGTGATGTGACATCTGTTATATTTTCCAACAAGGAGCAAAGTTTTTTTGTCAAAACCAGCAGTCGAAGTGGTTCAGACAAATGACTGGAGCAGATAATGAGCTGAGCAGACCCAGGTGATCCTTGTCTTGCAGTGCGGCCAAATGCCTGAGCTTCCACACGAGCATTTTTGGGAAGGAAGGTTTGCACAACAAACAAACCTCCAGCCATTTTTACTTTGTCACAAACCTGAATATCTGTTCCACGACCTGCAAGGTTTGTTGCTATAATGACCTCACCTGCTTCAAGCTTCTTGAAAAATATTGATGTATTGTCCGTGTTGTTGTTTATGTAAAGCTTTTTGTTGGGCACCTTATCTCCTAAAGCTTCACTGAAGGTCTTCGCTTGACGAATGGTCTCACAGATGACCAGCACAGCTCTTTGCTTCCTATAATCAGTAGCGTTGGTTTGAGTAGTGACAACAGTGCAGATTTTTTCAATCCATTCTTTTTCATCTTTTACAACCACTCCTTCAACCTCAAACAGTTTTCTGCGTTTGAATGAAGGAATCTGACAGGTCTTGATACCTTCATAGATTTTCTGAAGAGTCTGAATCTCTGCTTCTTGACCAAGAGTCCCAGAGATTCCAAATATCTGATGTCCATACATCTGAAGCAAACCAACATTGGACATATAGTTTGTGATGGCTGTCATGTCGCTCAGCTTGGACTCGTGTTTCATTTCAAGAAACTGGTGTAGTCCATCAGACCATTTCATGAAGTTTTCAACAACACCTGTGCAATTGTAGTCCACAGGCAGTACTCCATGTTTCTCTATGACATATTCATGATCCACTGTCATGGTTTTTGCGTAAAATGCATTTTCAACCCAAACCTTTAGTTTAGATTTGACCAGATCTGAGAGGAAGCCTGGCACACAGATACTTTTATCTTTGCTCAGCTGACATGGTGTAAAATGCAGAGATAGTTTTATTTCTGCCTCTGCAGCTCTCAGCAGACTCTCTTTATCAGGATACATGTACTGACAGAAGCCTCCATCAATTAAAAGCAGTGGCACTCTTTTCGTTTCCCCATTTCCTTTTTGTGGCCTATCATTGAGTTTCTCTATTCCTCTATCATTGTTTTTGCTGTGCAGAGCAAACTGGCAGGATGGGAATCTTCTCTCTACTGCCTTAAAGAACTCCGCCAGCTGAGTGGCAGTAGCATTTGCAGTTTTTTCAGAAAAACTGCTCATGTTTTTTCTGAGGTCAATAACTGAACCTTTTGCCAGTACACCTGTGTCCTCAGCTATTTAAAAGATGGTGAACTTATCAATGTCTTTGCGATTTGTTATGTTGTCAATCACAACCTGATAAAAGGGGTATTTCTGTCCCACAGTTGTTCCTGTGCCAATCTCACTGTACTGATTTACAGTGGCCCACATCAGTGCCAAGAGTGGATTGAGATGTTGCAAAGCAGGCATGTCACTACTTAAATAGACCACATGATGACCTTTGTCCAGCATCAATGAATCCACTTCATCCACAATTGCACACTGGAATTTTCTTTGTCCAAATACATCCTTCCTGTGAAAGTGTTGCCGTAGCCAGTCTCCAGCAAACTGTTCCACAGTACCATAAACAACTTGACACTGATAGCACTTTTTTAAGACTCCGCCTTGTTTGTTGGTGTTGCAGTCTACACTGATTTTCAGATTTTTGTAAAAACATCTCCATTCATGTAAATCTCTCTCTGCCAGAACTGAGGAGCTGGACATGATGTCTACTTTTTCTCCTCTCAGAGCTCGGAAAGCTGCAAACATTGCCACAATACACGACTTTCCTTCTCCGGTGCCAACCTGTAGTAACTGTCCTGTTTTAGATAGAGCCATAATACACCAGCTCACCATCTGAGTCAGTCGTGGTCTGAAGCAAGTTTTTTCTGCTGCTTGACAGAGCTTCAGCAAGTCTTTTTTCATACCACTCTGCTTTGACGTATCACTGGTTAAAGGAACATGATGCTGTAGTGCCATCATAACTGATGATACTATGTCTCTCACCTCATCTAAAATGTTTTCATCAATCTGATTTAATTTTTCTTGTCGGATTTCTTCAAGAATTTCATCCAGTTTCTTTTCTCTGTCATCGACTAAACACGTCTTGAGATTTTCATCTGTTATAGTCTCGTCTTCAACCAGTTCAAGAAGTGTTTTTTCTGAGTTATATCTCCAGCTGGGAGTGATGTAATTGATCTCTATACAGTGTAACATTTCTATCATCCAAGTGAGGAGGTGGGATCTGTCAGTTGTTGACAGATATCGCTTCAGAAGAGCATCAAATAAGTCAGCAGCACCTGAAGAGTTCCATTTGATATTTGTGACTAGTCCTTGTAGCTTGTTGAGAAGAAGCTTTTTATCATAGTTCAAAAACAACAAGCTGTGAGCAGTGGGTACATTTCCAAGTCTCTTAAACAATCCCACAAATCTGGGATCTGTATCAGATTCATCCATTTTGTGAATATGTTCTATCTGGTCAAAATTGAAAAAAGAAATTTAGAATTTTAGAATACTTCCTTAATTTATAACTTCTACACCATTATATTAACATTAACATTATAACATATTAACAATGTCTACACTGTATTTCTAAACAA
>OMLM01007447.1:0-72699 GCA_900302695.1 Helostoma temminkii
CAAAATTCCTAAATCAGAATTTACAGTGCAGATATCACTGTTCACTACATTATAGCGCATTATAAACGTGTATTAAATAGTTACACAGTACACTGCTTGTTGCATGTTTATAAGTTTTACAGGTCTATTGACCAAAAGCTTTTGAAATAATGTCCATCATGTCAAACTGTTATATATCTTATATATCTGTTATATATGTTATTTCTTGAGTACATTAATCACCTGCTCTATGGATGTAGTATACAGTATATTATATTATGACTACTATTGGTACTGTACTATGTATAGTATTCATACATTTGTAAACTTCAAATGTGTGATTTGGAAAAGTTCCTGTGTACAAAGCAAAATCCAGTCCATTCAAAGAGTGAAAAAGACCTGCGACTTTTGCAGCCTGGCACACAAGAAGTTGCCCTGTGGAGTGTGTTATTGGAAAATAATATTTGAAATTATTTTCCTGATCACTGGCTTATCTCTTGGAATTCTTCCACCTCAAGCGAAAAGTTCTGCAATTTGAGCAAAATAAACAGAAATGCACTCATCTACAGTGACTGAAATTTATTTTTACTGTTCCAAAAACTGACTTTCCATTTTCATAATCAGTTATAATAGATAACAATTAAACCTTAGAGTGCATGAAAGAAAAGACTTTTGTGCTTTCAGATTCTGCTTGCTTTTTGTTCTGTAGTGACATAGATGGGAGAATATACAGACTAGGAAAATATCTGAAAATGGTCAAAGGGTCAGGAAAAGATCAATCACTGTTAGCTCATATACACTATAAATACTATATATGTGTTTGTTTACTTAAAATGAGCAGTCGACTTGGGGTGGAGAATGTATCTATGGCAACAGTCTGGTCCCCAGCTGTCACGGTGAAGAAGGAGAAGATGGGTGCCATGAGTGAGGAGACCACTTAACCTCAGCTGCTCCTCAGCTTAGGGGAGTCAAGATGCTGCTGAAACCTTACAGAACCTCACTTAATATGTAGACAATACCACCCCCACTCCTCACCCCACCAGACAAAAGATGACTTCAAACCAGCCAGTGGAAAAGAAAAACAGACAGCGAGCTTTGCAGAGGCTCCACTTCACAGAAGTGAAGTTCACTTTCAGTAGCTCCAATACAGCAGATGGAACGTTTTAGGGGTACGAGAGGGGGGAAATTGGCAAAAGCTAATTACATCTGGTTTAAGTGGAGAATCGCTTTAATTGGTAACTGTTAACTTCTGATGGAGGGATGCCATTTTGCAGCAGATTTTTAACTCTGCTGTAACCATCTGCTAGAGTTACATCAAACTACACAGAATGAATGCAAAGCAAACGAATGGAAATAAGCAAGCATTAATAATATGTCTGCGTGTTGTAGGTTTCTTTTAGTGTGCAGGTGCAATCCAGAAATTATCATTCATAGTAATTCATTCATTCATTTTTCCAGCATCAGTTATGTTTTTAGTGATATTTCTGTCAACATAATGAACGTATGTTTTAAATAATTGTGTTTCCTAAAAATTATGTTACTAAACTAAAATGCTGATTATGTTTTCCTGAGAAGCGTAATTGCAACCAGCGTACGTTTTTGTAGCCAGTAAAATCATTTTGTTTTCAAGCAACGTACTTTGTGAATAAATAAAAGAAACATTAGTTAACCGAAATTAGTAGTTGGGGTGGAATGGCGAAGACTGGCACTCTGCAAACCCAAGTTCGAGATCAGAATCCTGTGTGAGGATAGGTTGAGGCATGAAAAATACTGTGTTTGTATTGAAATTTTTATGCAAAAATGTGTGTGAAGTGATGCGTTACATTTTTCTCTAAATGTAACAGGGTACTGAGTGGATATTTTAGCGGAAGAGAAAAAAAGATGTTGTTTTTCGGATAATTTGACGGACAATAATCTGCTGCCATTGGACATTTAATTGATATGCTAACTATCAACGTATTTGCAATTTGTCATTTACGTTAATCGTGAACATATGTTCATTATGTTTACAATAAACACAATCTAGTTGCAAATACGTTTCTCAGGAAAATTTAGTCGGGATTGCATTTTAGCTGTGTGGGAACATAATTTTTAGGAGACAGAGTTGGTCTGCCAAGTCACAAAATGTTCAGAGAGAATGTAACATGTTCAAAACTCAGCCACACATTTACAGTAGGAAGCACACACACATTCACCTAAACCACTCAACTATGACTTGGGTATGTTTACTCAAAAAAGCAAATATAATCCAGGTGGAAACTATGGTTCGCTCGAAATGTATTTGTAAAACCAGATAAGCATATTATCAATTTTAGATGGCAGGGTGGTTTCTTGTTTTGCATGTTCCAAAAGGTAAAAAGAAATTATCCATATACAATGTGCACCACATGCACTAAAAGTCATGCACATTTAAAAAACATTAAATGTACAAATACAAATCTGGAGCATTGCTAGCTCTAGAAAAATATCACCTGCATAGAGGGATACTATAGAACAGAAGTTGGAATCAGGCGACGACTCTGTATTTTTACTTAATACTAAATGCTTTAAGCAAATTAAATATAGGGGTGCTACCTATTTTTTCTTGATTATTCATGTTATAGTATAGTTATAATACAGAATACTAAGCAAAACATAGCAATTATAGCAGGGAAGCAAAAAAAATCCTATGTTGTGCAATGTTGAGGGTTGAATCTTCCTCTCTAAGAGTTTTTGAACAACATTGCACAGTACAACTAATAGTAAAGATGCAACCCACAAACATAAGATCTCTCTTTGTCACACCTGCTGTTCAAAAAGTAAAGCATTCGGGGATCATCAGCTGACAAGGTTGCACTGACTGACTTGAGGTTGGACAGCGGGAAGGAGGGAGGAGTGGGTCTGACGGGGTGTCGTCTCGGCTGTGACACATATTGCCAGTGACAGAGGTGAAGGGTCAGACAGGAAGGTCTGTTGTTATGGAGGGGAAGCGGACTGCATTGTTCAGCCCTTGCTCCCACCCTGACTGTGCAACGATGGCCTAATCAGGCTTTGTCACTGCTGCCCGACATAGACAGTGCAAGCTCATTCTGTGTTTTCTCCTTTATTTACTATTGTCTCTTTGTCTGTTCCTGTCTCCATTTCTGTCTCTGTCCTTAATTACTCTCTTCTTTAATTCTCCCCTATGTTTCTCCTGCAAGCAATCTTACTTTCTGTCTCTCCTTTGCACATTTTTTCTTTTTCTCTGCTCACGTGTTTTATATTCAATCTCTCTTGATATAAGCATCAATCCATGTGGCTTTCTGCATGTGTATGCATTTTGTGTGTGTGTGTGTGTGTGTGTGGTTGTGGGCTTTGCCTCAGGCCATCCCATGGGAGGCTTCACAGGCTTTAGAAGCCAAATGACGTGTAAGTCTATTAAAAAGGCAGAACCAATGTACAGAGTCCCAACACGTCATTCAGGTGCAGTTAATTTCCACTTGATGAACAGTAGATGTGTTGAAGAGGTGAATATAGTGAGACTGACAAGTCAGCATCAACACATTTAACATCTTCCTGCTTCTCACAGCAGCTGCAGCTAAACATTAAGTTACTCCTACGCTTAAGCTACATCAGTTGTTTCAAAAACATCCTACCACGCTGATCACGTTGAAAGGTCTGAGCTAATTCCAAGCACTGTCAAAGTTTACACATAAATTCAGAGAATGACGGATTGTCGCTGCATCTCTCTGCAGTTCATTTGCAATGGAGATTCTGTTGATAACCATTCAATGGAAACAGGGTAAAACAAGTATGTTTGTAAGCTACACATAGCCTGCTGTTAGTGTATATGTGCTACAAAATCCCATGAAAGGACAAAGAAATTAACTAGGCCTGTTTATTCATATGAAGATGACAAATGTAGCAAGCTGGAGGAAAACGAAAGCCTAGAAGGACACACTATTCATTATAACAGTGCCTGTGGGTCATCATGTTTTTATCTAAATCAGGTCCCATCCCATTTTCCAAACCACACCACCAGGCTAGACGCACGTGTTTCTGCTTAACCTACTTCAGGTGTTCAGGTAGTGTTTTGAATGCAACTCTCTGCACCCATAAACAACATATGAAGAACACTCGAGAGTTAAATATGCAGTAACAGTGAGTACACAATTTAATTAGATTTGAATTATAATCAGCAACTGCTGTGAGTAAAGGTCTAAGCAGTGTGTGTACTGGGAGCAAAGTGACATGAAAGGAGTGTAACTAGAGTCTGTCAAGGCTGATTACAGGTGATTCTGAGTGTAGCTTGCACTGCTAAAAAATTTAATTTGCTATTGATTTGATACTTAAATGGTCTAAGTCCATTTCTATCATTATAACATGGCAGCAGGGCTGCCAATACACAAAGACCACTGACTCTTCTCAGGGTGACTCAAAAAGGCTCTGAGGGACTTTTTATACATTCAGCATCAAATGAATTCCCAGTATCACACTTTGCTATTTTGCATATAATGCTCCTCTCTGCAAAAACATGACAGTATGATATGGCTTTAATAAGACCTAAAAGCAAATGCAATGCATCAATAAAATAATAGACAAAATATTGTGTACAAGACTGTAGATGTGTGCAGTATGCAGATCCCTGTTTCATTTGTTACTTGACCGAAATGACCAAATTGCAAATATTTTCATTGGACGCAGGACAGTGTATTTAATGGTGAAGAGAATAAACTGTGAGTTTTGATTTAATCTATTTTCTATACTTTGACCTTTGAATGATATCACTAAATACAGTTATTTAAATATTAGTAGGATGTGAAATATCTGGTTATTCATCATAAGCAGGATCAGGGGATACTGAGGAGATGCCCCAGGTTGTTTTTGTAAGTACTTTGTAAGTTGTTTTTACCTACTCCTGTATCAAAGGTGAAGTTACACATTTGATTATGTCTCTCAATAAAAACACCTCTGATGTGTGGAGCGGTGTTTCTAAAGAGGAAGATGATTCATCTTCACATAAAGTCACCCTGCCCATCAAAAAGAAATGAGTTCATGCATTTTAAAGTCTGATTTTGCGTGGCACTAAACAAGATTGTAGGATTTGTGGAACCGTGCAGTGATGATGAGTTTGATGCTGAGGTTTACTGACATAACTGCAAAGGTAAATGAGTTTTTTTATGACAGTCTGTTTTAATAAAGGTGTGCGTGCACAGAAACAGACACCTGCCATCAAACTGAGTATTTCACTGCAGCCTGTCTCAGCCTGGTGTATCTGTGTGCAGTGGCTAAAGGAGGTTGAGGTCAGTAGCCCATCTCTGACCTCTGTGGGCCCACTTCTCTGACAGACATTTGTCACTCTTAGGCTGTGTAGTGTAATAGATTATTGACCACCTCTGCACTCTCATCACTCCACACAGCTCAGATCCCCAATGAAGTCACCTTTATCGCCACACAAGAGCAAAACAGGCAGAGAGCTACTGCACAAGGCACACATGATAAATGAAAAGCTGGTACTTTAATATGAAGTCCTATCATTATATTAAATGCATCTAAATTATGGCATCTTTAGGAAATTAAAATCTCACCACACACAGTAGAATTACTCGGATTTAAAGTTCAACATTAACCAAAGTTAACAGCAAAAATGTAAATGGGCTAGAAAGTCAAATTCTGTTCCTTT
Organism: Helostoma temminkii; assembly: GCA_900302695.1. NCBI lineage: Eukaryota > Metazoa > Chordata > Actinopteri > Anabantiformes > Helostomatidae > Helostoma > Helostoma temminkii. The sequence goes on from OMLM01007447.1 coordinate 5,621, forward strand.
AAAAGAGGATGAGACACTGGTCTGTCACTGATGAATTATGGGGAAAGTAGGTCTTTCCTCCATATTGTGGGTTTTGTGTTTTGGCACATTCTGGGGTCCTTAATTGTATGATAATTCATCTCGGAGCACTAATTTACCCCCTGCCACTCGCTGTAAATGTTGGAACATTTTGTGAACCACCACTCAGAATTAGAAATGAGCTGATGGCTCAAAGAAGTGTGTCTTCCAGCTAAGGAGCATATTTATAACCATATTCTTCAGCTTTTTTTTCCAACATTACAGCTTTGGGCTTATAAATGCCCATATGTGGTATTTTCTGAAAGAAAGTCATTGTTTTAATGTTTCATGACTTGCTTCACCTCACTTGTTAAAAAGTTGAATGATAATCACTGTTGTACAACACTTTTCACACTAAGGGTTATATGCTGCAAAAACATGGCTATTTAAAAGCAGTGGTACATGAGAAGCAAATATAGCATTAAACATTGCATGTGCAGAAAATGAGCGTCTCCCTCCACTTAAATGAACCTTGCACACATAATGATTCAGATCCAGTGCAGTGTGATGGTTTTGATGTGGCATGTTGGGTCTACAATATGTCCCTCTCCAGCAATTCATATAATAACTACCTGCTGTTCGGATTCTTGGGCCCTGTCTGTCATGCGATTGGGGGACATTTAAGCTTATTTTGCCATTGCTTATTTAGCCACGGGAGGCCTATTAATTTCAGCAGGGCCTGTCCTCTCTAGGGGCGATCACTACCCACAGCACGCGCGTCCCATTGTTTAGATCCATTTACATCTGTGGTCAATGAATAATGACAGCTCCAACACAGCAAAACATACTTGCACACAAATGCAGAGGAACACTGTAGAGGGACACAATAGACCCACAAGATTAACACAGATTTCCCAAATGTAGAGTTACCAAAAAAGGAAAATACAATTTTAGGAATTCTATGATTTAATGCAGAGAATTATGATTAAAAACATCATTTCAAGCAGAGCTGTAATTTCCCTTTGTAATTCTCTCCTCTGTTAGAAATTCTGCTGGTACGGCTGCTATTTTGGCATCCTCCCAATCATATTTGACCCATTAAATTAGCCACATTGGTTGATATGGTGCCACGCTAATGTTGAGGGTTCCTCTCCACCGGGTGCACAGACTCCTGGCACCCGGTATTTCGCTCTGGCTGTGCAAAAGAGGCTGAGCCACTGCTACTACACATCATAGAATATTAACCCTTTTCTGTTCCCTGGCAAATGCACCAGATGGCCCAGCGCAATAACAGCTGTCAATTTCAAGGCAGTGCCTCTTCTGTGGATTTTTCCCTCTTACTCTTTGGGACGCTGGGAGGATTTTTTAAGACATAATAAGCGAACTGATGTGCTGTTTCAGATCGTAATGAATCAAATATTACAGTGGAGCAAGAAGCATGTTTCCTCCCTGGGAAACCAAAGATGTGTTCCAGAGCAAGCAACACACAAAAACACACACAATGAGTGATGGAGCTGTGAGATCTTGCACATTGAAATGTACAGCGCCAGGTTGAGGTTTCCCCTCCTTCCACCCAAGTGAATTTGTAGCAGTCATGAGATGAGGTCCCTGGTGCCACTCTAGTTAAATTAAAACTGAAGCCTCCAAATACATTCCTCATTGTGGGCCTAAAGCATAGGAAAGTTGTATTTGGTCCAAGTGGCGACTGGGGAATTGTCCCCCGAACCCAGTCCCCTTCGCCTTATTTACATGATAAAAGCTGGAGTCAGGAAAAGCCACAAGCCCAGGGCTGTAGTGTTTTTTCTTTTCTTCATTTATTCATTTCTTTACCAACACCACTTCTCCTCCATCAGTGGCAAGTGACAAAATTATAGTAGCAGTTTAAATTTAGCGTAACACGCTTTGTGGCAACCAAGAGAATGAACACGGATTGAGTGTTTTACATACCTATGACTGCCCCATTATTGTGATTTACCAATAGCAGGACTTTCCCAGTCATGTTTTGAATGACTACATTTTCCAATGTCCATATTCTCAAGACTCAACAGCCCTCTGGATATAAAGAAAGTAATATGGATTTTCTCATTCGGTTTTTTAGTTCAACTGACTTTCGTCAGCTGGAGTTATGAAAGACAGACACAAACTGTATAACTGCCACAGAGGTCATCTATCCTTTTCATACTGTGCTTATAACTCAATTTCCCACCTGGCTTGAGCTGAGGGTGACACACAGAAGTGAATCCCAATAGCAACTCTCCAAGGTGTGTGTCCAATAGAGAAGTTTAACCTGAACGGACTTCATCAATTGCACAGTTAAGGTAAATCCATTTTGAAGTCCCAGCTCCAGCTTGGGTGACACTGTGTTGTCTATATGTCCTGGTTATCTGCACCTGATGATGTTAAACGAATCTGACTTAATGACATCACACTCAAGCATATAACTACACTGCTTGCCAGCTATCCTTGCTCTCATTTCTTCTTGGATAGTCTTTTATGCCACAGGTTTCCTGGCCGGAGGCTAAGAAAAGAGCAGTGCAGTCAGCAGGAGGTAAAATCCATACACATCTCCTGAGATCTCATCACACTCATCAGTGTACGAACTCATATAATCCTGCTAATGTCTGTGTGCCTGTCAATAGCACCTCTCACTGAGAAAAAAAGTGTCCTAATTAGAAATTGAAAGTGCAAACACACTTTATCTGACTCTGTGTGTTGGAGGGAGAGTTAAAAAGAAAAAGAGATGATGGAAAGCTAGATAGGTAAAGGAAATACTGGAATAGACATACTGTCTAGCTATTTGTAATTTTTATAATTAGCAGTATACCTTTTGCATCTACAGACACCTTCTTCATATCCCCCCTGCCATCTCTCCTGAATGGTATCCTCCCCCTTAAAGATTAATTGAAGCTGGGATAAAACAAAATGGTTCCCAGGGGGTGGCCTACTGTTTGTTATTCATGTGGGTCTGAAAACAGCAACAGTAAATCCTCTAAGTTGTTGTTAAGCTGGGGATATTACCATATGTGTGCCATTTCCATAGACTGACAGCTCCCTCTGGATCAACTGGGGACTATTGATCTTGCAGCACTCCATTTCAAGTTAATTGTGCTTGAAATGAGGTCCACACTCCCAGGCATACCTTTGTTTGAAAGGTGGATATTCATTTTTATTTGGCAGGATGTTGATATCAAAGACACAGGATATATTCCATATTTAGTTTATGTTTATCCAGCAGACGCAGTTTCTCTCACAGTGATTGGTCAAACAGTCAAATACTCATAATAGGCTAAAGAACAGCAGCACTTGTTTTTAGTTTTGTGTTTTTCTCTGTTGTGATTGGACAGAAATAATGCTCCTCCTACACTGATAAAGGCAACACAAAATTGTGATAACACAACATTATTGTTTTCACACATATACACAGGGCCGTACACAGATATTTTGAGGGTTAGGTGCTCATAAGGGCAGTAAACCACTTTGTGTCTTTAATGAAATTGTAAGCCTGTGATAGGATTTTAGGCATAATATTAACATGTAACTGTGCAACCCTGTCTCCTAAAAATTACGTTCCTATACAACTATAATGCAATCCTGATTACGTTTACCTGTCAAACGTAATCGCCACTGGATTACATTTTTGTAGCGGAAGTATTTTTTGTGGATAAATGAAATGTCACCGTTATAAACTAGAATTGAGTTACAAGGAGGTGATTGGGTGGATGTCGGGCGCGTAATGCGCATGTTTGGCACTGTGCAGACCCGAGTTTTAGACCAGAGTCCAGCGTGAGGTTCGGTGAACACATGAACAATATTCTGGTCAGGATTAGAGACAGATGACAGACAGACATGACATAAATAAATTATTCGCTAATACCCAGTCCACAATCTTTCCCTGACCCTAACCCGGTGCTGTGAGTGCCTGAACCCAACCATAAAACACATTAATAAAGCTAGAGTCATATATTGAGGTGCTATTTTAGCAGAAGAGAAAACCGGATGTTGTAGATTGAATAATTTGGCCGACAAGCATCTGTTGCCTTTGGACATTTAATTGATATGTCAAGGATCAACGTATTTGCGACTTGTCATTTACGTTAATTGTTAACATATGGTCATTATGTTAACAGAAACCATAATACGGTTGCAATTACGGTTGTCAGGAAAATGTAACTGGGATTGCATTTTAGCTGTATAGGAACAGAATTTTTAGGAGACAGGGTTGAACTACAATAGCAAAAAAAACAGCAAATATTCGAAATCTGAGCTTTTATTGGCTCTGCACTATTGTGTTGGAATGACAGTCAGCTGGTTTGCCTACAACAGGGCCTACCAGTAGATTTTGTGTCACAGGAGTGAGCTTAGATAATTTACTGGGCTATGAAGCATGTGCTACACTCACCTTAGCTTCTTTCACACATGCACTGGAATCATAAACTTCTCTAGACTTTACCCAGGTGGGTTACATGTGAGAACACAAATGTCTGAGTCAGTCTGATATTACACAGACTTTATCCTGCAAGCCCCATAGTACAAAGTCTGTGTAATGTCTGAGTGAGCCCATGTGCAAATAAAACAGGTAATTGTCCAGAGTATTCACAGAGAGTAAGTCTGTTTAGCACATCAGAAAATATGGGAAATATTTACAGTGCTTTCTTATGTGGTTGCAAATGTACTTCTCGCCTTCAGGAAAAACCAAGTTACATACATAACTCATCATTTCTAATCAAGTTTTCTCTGCTCTGGTGTGTTATGAAGACAACACAGTGAATTTCTTCAATGTACATTTTGTGTCACGTTGTGTCTCCTGCATGCTCTACCCAGCGACCACCCCTCACTGACACTAAACGGATTATTTCCCCAAGTAAAAACACAACTCAGCCAGGCTCCTGCTGTGTGCTGCATGTGTAAACAAGCAAGTCCACACAATGTCCGAATCTGATTCTCCAAACATTATCAGGATTGGCCTATGAACAAACCTATAAATCATGCAGGAATCAAGAATTTGCACATTTCCTAGTTTAAGAAGGCATAAAACAGTTGTCCTGCAGTAAATAAACCTGTGAAAATATAATTTTGTAAAAATAGAATTCATGGCAATTTGCAGATGATAGTATTGGATTGCATGACATAAGGGAGTGAATCGCAGATTACTCAGGATTTTTTGGATTTATTTTTTTTTTTGCTCTGTATCACTGTGTGTAATCAATAGTGGGCACGTTTTTTCTTTAAATTTAAGTTAACATGATGTGTATGAATTTGCTTCATACACTAGTTTAGTCTAGTTTAGCTAAATTGTTATTTTATATAAAAGAGAGATGTAGATATTCTTAATGCATGGGTGTTTTATTCCTAACAGAAATCTATATTAATTTAATTTTGTTTTCTTTTTTGTCCTTGAAGTGTTTTTCTTCATCTAAAGAAAGCAGACATTCCCACCTACTGGCTGACGCACAAACAAACAAACACTTGAACCACTATTTCATCTACTCATGTGCAGTGATTATTCAAATAAAGGGCCTAAACAGAGATCCTTGAAAGCTACTTATGCAAAAGTTCTTAAAATTTTTCTTTACCTAGAATCCTTTAGTTTTAATTCCTAATCACAGAGAAATTATCTGCACTGCAAACTTACACCAAACTCACATGAAGCTGAACTTTCCTGCTGGAAAACACAGAAGGGGCACTGAAAGTTTCACAGCTTTGTGGCTACTGTACATACAGTATAATCCCTGTCATGATTAAGTGCAAATCGGATTAGTTTAGGTGACATGTGTGTTTTTACAGCTACTTTTGACAGGCTGACAGAAACAGAGTGTAAGAGCTAGACTTCCAAGGAATGAAGCAAAGTACAACCTCATTAAGACAAAAGTGAAAATGGGGAGGTAAGCTCTGTTACAGCCCAAATACTGCCACTCTCACTGATTAAACCTCTCAGTCTCAACTGCATCATAATCCTGCCTGGAACTCATGGAGATGTAGATTCTTTAGGAGGAGAAAAACAAGTTCAGAGAGCAAAGCAAACGAGTGTCAGTCCCAATCTGAAGACAATCTGGGAAATTTTCCATTGCTTGTTCCTTCGAGGCAAAGAGCACTTTGCCAGGATGAGAAAAGATGCAAATTCCATCTTCCCCAGTAATCACTTCCATACTACTCTGATGTCCCTGACTGTTGCTGGAACCATATCTGCTTGCAATATCCGATCACAGCAAATAAAAGGTGTGTAATGGGGGACATTAGGGGGGGCAGAACATAGAGGCAGGGTTTAATTTGCATGGCAGATTAGCCTTCTAGTCCCTCTTGTGGGGCCACATCCTCAGGGGCAAAGTCACCCCTGTTTTCTGTTCCTCCATCTCTTTTATTCCTTTATTAATAGGATCTCATCTCTTCAAATCCATTAGGTCAATTGGGTAGGCCTGTTTATAATCTGATTTCAAATCCAGCATGAAAATGCTTAACCAGTTGCCTTGGCTCCATGCTGGTTTTTGTCTTCAGGCTACTGAAAGATTCTTTTTGGGAGGTAGCAGATGAGAGGACGCAGATGACATACAGAGCTATGTCCACTGAGGAGATGCAAAGGAAAGAGATATTGTGTATGGAATTTCAAATGTCATTGTTGAAAGCATGTTGGAAACTGGACAGTCTTAATGTATCATCCAACAATTTTCCATTTTCTACTGGTCACTGCAAGGTGAACTTTACTGCCTGTGCGTTTAAAGGGCAAATAATCCTTGAGTGTTGTATACAAAATAAATACATGTTACATCTTTCAGGCTACCTATTTCCAAATCCCAGTGGAAGAGAGAGAGATTGAAAGAGAAAGAAAGAGAGAGAAAGGGAGAGAGCACGGCTGGAGGCTTTTTGGTCACTGCCCTCTGCACACTGGCCTGACTGGGGCCAAGATACGCCTCAGTGCCCCAGCGAGCCTCAGCTTTACACAGGCAGACAAATATGCACACACACTCACAGCTGGGGTTACCAGTTATATTAGACAGCAAGAGGAGAGAGTCAAATACACACTTTCACAAAATCATGCATTCATAAATACATTTACACACTCTGAACTCTTCCACATAACTGAGTGACATGGAAGAGAGAGATTTGACAGCTTGAAATGCTGCATAAAAGGCACAGCAATTATAAATATGCAGGGTTTGTAATAGTGTAAAGTACTGTTTGTGCCAACATATTGTTGAAATTGTGTATTATTTATTTATTTATAAATACATATTTTCAAATGAGTCTTTGATGATAATCTGAAACATCTAATCTAAAACCATTGTGTCAAAATTTATTTGAGCTGCTTCATATAAAATCTGCAAATGACTGCTAAAGTGTGTTTTGTATTGACTTTGAAAGTTCACATAAGGTCCTCCAAATTCATTTCACTCTCTATAAATGTGTTGTGAATCTTGTGATGTCAACCTTGAATTACATCTGTGCCACTCTCCATACTCCCCCACCCCAATCCACATCTTATTAACAAAGAAAGCAACAGCAGCAACAATGTTTTGCTAACAGTTCATGCATTACTACTCAGGGGAGGGTTAGCACCATGCATCCCTGCATCTCAAACACACACACATGTTCCCCAGTGTGATTCAGTGGGAAAAAAAAATAGCACAACACTGCTGATCAGAGCGGCTCAGTCTGCCTGTTCTGCACACGGGGCCCCTGACAGAAGCAGTGATGTTTGAGATGCAGGGAGCCCTGAGTTTGTCCACCACTGATTAGTAAAAACTCCAGCTCTTCCTGAACAGCTGTAGCTGAAATGCTTGTCTGTTGCACTTGACACAAGCTTTGAACAAGCTTATTTTTACAATATGGCATAAATGGACATAAAGGTACACGAAAACAAAGACACACATACACAAAGTCATGCACACACTGACATACGCTCTGCAGTGTGGAAGAGCTGTTGTTTAATTTGTAAAACACTGCTCAGCAAAGCAAGCAATTAGAGGGTTTTTCCTAAGCACTTGACTATATTCCTTTAACCTTTACACAATGATTTATGTCAAAGGATTTGTCACCTTCACAGTGGGGCCTTCACACACAGCTTTTCAAAACACACAATAGGGGAAAAGGAGGGGAAAAAACTTAAAAATCCTCCTGTGAGGATTTGGGAACTTATATAACTCCCAATTATCAAAACTTCTTCTTGCAGCCTTTACAGGCCTCCCCTCTGTTTGTAAGACTCACAAAATATCTACAGTGCCACTGAAGAGTGTATAATGCCTGTGTGCCCACATGACTGGCGAAAACACTCCTGCTCTTTCTGCCCCGCTGAGTCCTGCTGCATAATGGGGGTCTTGAAGGCTCGGGGCTCAGAGCAGGCCTGCCTAACAAAGCCTTGGTGGCTTGCAGCAGACAGGAGAGTGTGTTTGCGAGCCAGTTGCCAAAAACTAATTTTCAGGAGGTTTTCTGTGGGATGCAGTGGCAGCAGCATGACAGTGTGAGGTTTAGATATCTCGGTGAGCGGGGAGGGCTGGGGTTGAGATATGTAGGTCTTTTGTGAAGGTCCAGAGAGTTGGTTCAAGCAGAGGAAGTTCACAAATTGGTAGTTCAGAATACATTTCAAAAGTAAGTAAGGTTTGGCATCTTTTCTTTTTTACTTTTTTGTTTGTTTCATAGAAATTTGGAAAATTTTCACCTCCTTACGAAGCAGTTTTGGTAATTAATTTCAGATTAACTGCAGAAAAAAATCTTTTTTTATCAGTCTGCCAGACAGTCACGTATTTATTTCACTCTGTCTCTTCGTCCATCTTTCATGAGTATATTTATCCTCTTTTCCCTCACCATTCACTTTCCTTTTTGCTCCAGAGTAATGTACCTGTTTACCTGTTGGGTGGTCTTGAGCTGGACTAAACGAAGTCCTGGTCCCTGCAATCTAAGTGTAGAGTAGCTGCTAATCCGATTTCAGGAAACAGCCGAGCCCCCACCTCCCTACCCTCCCACCCCCTACCTTTCACCATCCCAGCTTACCCCTTCTCCTAAGAGAGGAAAGGAAATAAAAGAAAACTGATTCACAGTAAGGTGGTCGGAAGGAGGAACATTTAAACTGAAAGTCTGGTTATTAGCTTGTTTTTCAACAGCTCCTCAAATACTTCAGGACTTCATAACCAGGGCCTCTATATGTATCTGGCCCTTTAATAAGGTGTAACACTAAGAACATTACCTGCACACAGACTAGTTTCTCTTCTGAGTCCACTCTGCCCTCTTCGGGACGTTACAGACTCCAAATATAAAGCAGTGTTTCATGGTGCTGGGGCTTATCTGGCCTCTGAAAGTATGCGAGACATGCCAGGAAACAAAGGGGTGTCTCTGAGTCCACTAGCAGGGTGAGCATATCCCTTTCACAGGGTATACATATCCCTGGTTTTACTTATTTGACAGGCTCGTGGTGATTTTCATTGAAGAAGGTCTGCACCTGTAAAGAGACTGACCAACACAGCACATGGAACACAAATGCTGGAGAAGAGACAAACATCAGGCACTATCTCACATATAGGTAGTGATGAGATGTATTCATAAACATGTGATAAATACATATGATCTAAATATGCTATTTGATTAATATGTTTGTGATGTAATCCTATTTGAAGCTGCAGACCTGAATAATAATTAAATGCCTATAGTCTAAATACCAGTGCTAAAAACAGAATTTTATTCAACTCAAGATGAAATATGAACAAATAACAATCCCTTCATTTATAGTGTAAATGTAGAGATTTTTTAGGTTTTTATCACTGGATAACGTTTCTGAATCCTTAAATTAAGTCATTTGATAATAATCTAATGATCAAACTAGACTTCTATAGTAAAAAATGTAAACATCTTAGCCTTAAAAATTACATATGATTGTATGTGATGGTAATATTTAGTGTTGGGGAGTATTTAGCTGCTTCTAACTGAACTATTAGTTTGACTACAATTTGCAGTAGGTTGATGGTTGTTTAGTTATATTTCTATTTGTATAGTGTTTCAAGTAATTAAATTACTTTTTGCCATTTTTTCTGTAGTTTGTAACAACAAATGATTTTGGTCCATAAAAAAGCGATTTTATAGTTGACCAGACTCTTTGTATTTTTTTTAAAGAGAAGTTTATTCCAGGAAGCTGCATTTTCAACTCGTCTGTGAAAAGTAATTGGGTATTTTTTAAGTGTCTGAAACTGAATTTATAAATTGGGTCTATTCAGTATCAATTACTTATGAATGTTGTCCTTTGCTATTTATTAACAGAGTGCTGCTTTAGAAGTTACCTGGCTAACTGAGCAATGCTGCTTAGTGCAGCACTCCCACATGGATTCTAGTTTCTGGAGTGCAGGTGTTGGGCTCATGGACACTGTTTTTTGTTTGTGTGTTTGCTTGCTTGCTTATGTATGAGCTGTGAATGAACACTTTCAGAAAGCAAAGCATATGAAAGGCAATTTTTGCTGGGATATACATTTTTGCATTATACTGTATTTTTTAATTTTTATTTATCGCCTGTACATTGTCAATGTGATCCGCTTATGTTTTAAACCTTCAGTAACTCAAACTAGATTTCTCCCTTGGGTATAGCTTAAATGCAGACCAACATCTTCTAATGTGAGGTAATATCCTGCATTGCTCTATGATTTATAAGTAGCTTTCTTAACAAGTATAGCAGTCAGTACTTAAAAAATGACAGAACCTGAGTGACTAAATGCACTTTCTACTATTGCCCAGAAAGTATAGATTGTATGATGACTGTGCAAAGGCTTCCTACTCCATGCCCCATATGTACAGCTTTGTTAACATAAGAGAAGTGGGCCAGAATGACAGTATGAGCTGAGGCAGGAGTCAGCCTCTGCTCACCCTGAGGAAAGCATGGCCTCAACTGGCCAAACATGAGCAGTACATCACACAACACTTGCAGCCTTTCCACTGATAATATAGGCATGGACCAGATTGCACAAACAATTATATATATTTTGATATAATTAAAACTCTAATTCTAAAGCAATAAAAAAAGTAAAGGATATTAGTGTGAAAGACACATTGCCCTAAAAATCTGCTGTAGTATATTTGACATGATAAAATCCCATAACACACACATACATACACACACTTATGCACACAGTGGGGTTAGGACAGCAGAATGTGTGACATTGGGGGATCGATGTCACGGTGTCACAGCTGATCACTGGTGTACTGTCAGACAGCAGAGGCCCTCAGGGGCATCTTTTTCAGCTGAGAATACAACAGTCCATACGGCATCTGTCGTATCCCCTGAAACATAAGCTATTCTGTGTGTGTGTGTCTTTATTTTACATGTATGTTTCTGTTGACACATTTGTATGCCTGTTTGAGCATGCATGTGCATAATGGATTGTTGTGCAGTTATGATTCTGTCTACTGAATCATGTTTTTGCGACACAAAATGTCACTAAAATGTTTTTCCCGTATCCTCATCTTGCTTTTTACACCCACTTACATTGGTCTTTTCCTGCTCTACTTGCTTGCCACCTATCACTGTGGCTACCTACCTGATTAGCCCCAATCTCCAGAGTTCCTCCTGTGTTTATTTGTCCCAACAGATCACTCTGGTTGCCACTGATGACCTTGGTGTAGCACTCCTGCCACAGTAGGATTGCTCCATAAATGGTCAGTAAAGACTCAGTGTCTGGAATTTAAAGCCCTCACAGTCTCAAACAAAGGTAAGTAACAGTGACTTGTTTGTGATTGTGGTGGGGCTTCTGTTCCTTCTGCTATGACTCTTTGCAGAGGGTCCTTTTAAGGAGATCGAGGCCTTATTGTCTGATTTAGAGAGTTAACCACAGCTCTAAAATCAATAATTTGCTTTTTCTAGATAGATGGAATCATTGGCAACTATGGTAATAACACAGAGATTAAAAAAACAATTATTATTTTTGTTCCTTGTTTGTTTTTACAGTAGTATTTAATTTGACTAAAGTTTTGTATATTCTTGTAAAACTTCTGTGTTTCAGAGGACTTTCTTACTCAAATTAGCTTTTTTTGCACTAGCAGCATCTGCCATCCAGTCAGCCCTACTTTGAATTAATTGATTCACATTAAACTTTGTACAGATATCTGACTTTGTGGTGATAATGTTATCATTCCTCTTTTGCTGTCAGCAGGTTGACATTTTTAGCTTTGACATACTGGCCATACTTTGAATACTGTAAACATTGTATTGTACATAGTAAACACCTGAAAGTTAGCATTGTCACTGTGAACATGTTTGTATGTAATTTAATTAGCATTTATCACAAAGCACAGCACACATGTTGTGTTACTTAATTAATTGCCTTTTCCGAAATTAAAAGGTTACAACAAGAAGGTCTTGGTATCTGAGTGAAACTGCATGTAGTAATAAACACATGGAATACATTAAGTGGAAAACATTGCTAAAAATATAATATAAGCGACATTTTAAAGCCATCAGCCACTGACCAAAAAGGCCAACCACTCACTTGTTTAACCACTGAGTGTTCATAAGGGCGACTGAGAAAAGTGCTGATCTAACACTTCTATAGTTGGTGTAAAGAGAAGCCTCTTGAAAAGGCACCAAGGAGCTTGGTTCAGTTCCTGGTTAGACACAGACAGACTGCTACAGATTAACTGGATTTCTTAATGTCTCCTCTCTGGAGAAGTTTCTTTCAGAGGACTGAGAGGCAAACAGACCTTGCTGAAAAGCCTACTCCCCATTAGTGGACGTAAATGGCTCTTCTGTGAGCAACCAGTTAAAGAAGAGTGGGGTAAAGAGCCTCTCCACACACGTCTTCAGCCAGATTAGAGAAGTGACTCTTGTCTCGAGGATGTAAAATGTTTATGTGTGCAAAGGGGTGTGCTCTAGTATGAGAACCTGAGCAATGTCACTATCATGTTATGTTTATCAGGAATTCACAAAGCTCTTGTCATCAACTTAACATTGAAACTTTACATTCATTCGTTCCTCTGGTACTTGAGACAGGGTTTGAAGAAATTTGCAGTATAAAAATTTCCTTTATGTCTAAATGTTATGGCTTCATACATTTTTTAAATACGTTTTTAAATAAATAAGTTTTGCAACTATTACAATACATTTTCTTCAACTGAAACTCTTCTTTACTTCTTGAGACGGCACCTGATCGCAGACTCATTGCTTCCTTGCCAGTTACCAGCCCCTGATTGCATTTCAGCCAAGAAGTAAATACTACATGCTCAGTTACCAAGTGAAATCAAGCAGGCAGATGTGTCTGCAGCCTCAGTAGACACTCGCTGGACCCTGCTTCTGTCTACCTGTACCACAGAGTTTATAGCCAAGTCAGCTGCTGCTGATCCATGTTGCTGAGTAGGTAGATATGTGTGCATGCGTGTCTGTGTGTAAGCAAGACAGAGAGAGAATTGGAAAAAAGCCAATTTAGTTTACTTTTAAAGAAGTAAACATGGGGCAATGCTTGAGGGGTCATATTTTAAGTGACACGGTCCTTTTAAACAATAAAGAAAGAAAGAAAGAAAAATACACATATAACTAAAGATTTCTAGCACTATACATGTTTGTTGTGAAGAGTTCACAAAAGAAGAGAGCAGCAGAGGTATGTTTGCCAGAGACGGGATGAATACAATAGCCCTTCTTCCAAGGGTCTGTAACCATACACTCTAATAAAGTCACTGCCTGCAAATAAAGAGCCAATGCTCAGCTCCTGTTACAACAAGGATGGCATTATACGGCTCGCCTCTGTTTTGAAGTACACCGGCAAGTGTTAGAGAGAAACAAACAGAACACAATGTACATTATGTAATATTGATGAGCCAGTAATATTTTATTGCCATTTGTAGAAAAGCTTATAATGAATTTATATTATTGATGTGACTGACGTGTAGTGTTGAAGAGTTTGATGTATTATTGTTTAAAAAGTGTCCACAGAGTGAACTGACTGAGTCTTTACACCCAGATACTGTCAGACCCAAAGCAAGAAGCAGAATCTGTCTTCAACAAATGCTTACTGTCACCTATTAAGGTTTGTTCACACGCCTCAGTGTCTTGTTTTGTTTAACATAACTAAAACTATTACCCAACCATGCTTTTGATAATCAGTTCTCTTTTAAACATAATTCAGCAGCAGCAAATTGACCGGATTAACCTTAAAAAATTTCATTTGATGTAGAACAACTTAATAATGTTGAGATTAACTGGGTTTTGCTTTATACCTTACCCTCATAATCTCTGTATTGTGCCAATAGTTTCATCCAGCCAACTTTTGAAAGAGCCTCTCTTAAGAAATTCAGGCCTCCCTGTTGGTAAAGGTTATGACCCTGCTTTTTATTTTTCCCGAGGCTGTTGGGTTAATGAAGTAACAACAAACCAGGCCTGCGGCTAATTTGGAGTGGCAATTCTTTGCCCCTCCTGTCTACATGAATACGTATTTCATTTTCTCTTATCTCTGTCTTAGTCATGTGGCTTTCCGCATGAACGCCCATGTCTCCCCCAGTTGCACAACTAATGGAAACTTTGGTAATGTCATTAATCTGCAGACCAGGGCATGAACCAAACATGTTTAACCTTTCTAGGCAGGTCTATGCCACCGAAGTTATAGTGACTGTCCACACACTTTGCACTTGTGACCCAGGGTGACATGTAACCATGTGTGATTTTCATGTCCACATCAGTTTTAGCCAATATAAAGCTATTTCGGCTAACATGTCTTTTATTAGTCCACTCATACTGAAGTTTTGCCAGAGAAAAATGTTTTGATTTCAGGAAAGATGCAAGCATCTCACACACTCACACTGAATATCTATCTCTTCTAATCAGCCTCACTTGAGTGAACAGGTGTTTGTAGATGACAGCAGTCTTATTTCCACCATGCACATTTAAACAATGTTAATGTCAAACCACTTAATGACTGACAAGGTGGCTGTGATTCATGTCTCTTTCAAAACCTTTATTCACACATTCTTCCAGCTCCATGAATGGACACTCTCAGCCCCACATGTCATATACTTTCATTCATAAAGAAAAAACAGGAGAGGGGGAGTGAGGCTGAAAAAAAGAAAACCTCTCTGCTAGGATGGGTAACCGAGGGGACATTTTCTTTTGTGTGGTGCTCAGCTTATGGGGCCAAATGCCAGCAGGCTTACCTCCACACTGCATACTGTCTGTCTGTGTGTGTCCCCTTTTCCTTTGCACACAGTAATTAGGAGGATCTTAATGGAGAGGGGGTTTATTAGTGTCTGAGGAAGGCTTTAAACGTCACTTTAATTAAGGGGGATTCAGTGGACAGCTTGTGTGGCGATGTCCCCCATTTTATAAAATCCTTGTTTGGGCACAACAGGAAAATAGAAGTGGGTCTTTAAAAAGAAGGGAAAAAAAGGCTTTCTAGAGGAAGGCCGTCTAGACCTGAAGTCAGAGACAGAATAGATGGTCTGACCCTGGCTGAGCATTAAGATGACAGGCATTATCTGCCAAGAAATTCCACATGTGTGCATGCAGACAGCAACACATCACCTCCTCCCGCAGGAAAAAATCAGCTGAACTAACTACCCATCCCCCTGAAACGGTTTCATTCAAAAGATAACCTCACTACTAAAATTTTGGGGGGGATTAATTTATTCTCAGCATATCCTATGGCCATTCATGTAGGATATAAAATCCTAGATTATTTCCTGCTTGGTTAACCCGCATCCGGCCAGTCCCTCTCACAAAGCCATTCTAATGTTGCCATTAGTTATGCTCCTCTGGTGGCCAAAAGATTGATCCCAGTGACTGGGAATCCAATAAATGTGTGTATGAATGGCAGAGGGAGATAACATGTTTTCGACAGATGCAAGCGACCGATCAGTGCTCAGACATGTTTGTGAAAAAAGATGACTAATGATATAATATTTGGAAATAACATAACCCACATTCAATTCAAAGCTTTGTGAGATTTTTATTTATTATGATATGTTTAACATTTTTAATACCTTTCAAACTTTTTGTAAGCACTACTGACATTTTGAAAAAACTATTAAAATGAGCTGGAATTATTGTACTTCTGTAGTTGTTTGTCAAAAAACATTGAATGTGACTTTTATTAGGATTTAATTAATTATTAAAAAATAAGAGGAAGCTACTGAGTCAAATAAAAGGGAAGTTACCATCAAAACAACTACAAGGCAACATGTACTCACTCATAAAAGTGAGTGTTGTCACAGAGATCATGGGGTTGTAAAAGTAGAGACTTCCACAATAACTGCAGCTGCTGGGAGCCCACAGAGTAGATCTGATAATGGGCCCAAGGGGAAACGACAATGTGTTCAGGGACCAGGGATTGTCTGGAAGACAGATAAGACACAGGAACAGGTTATCAGCTAGTTTATGAGGTGTCATTCTGCTCAAACACTCACCTGTTCTCCAGGAAAATCATAGAATCACAAACAGGCGCCTCATTAATTCAGGCAGGGATCTTGATGTTGTGTTTATTAAATGCAGACTTTCTTTTACATCATTTAAACCAGGTCTTATGCACAGTATTTAAATTATTTCATAGACAATTGGATTATTCAAAAAAGGAAAATAGTGTTACAATAAAATATATGCACATTTTTATTAATGAGACCAATCTAATGGCACCTGCACAACAGCATGTAAGATTAAATGATTGAATGAAATGAAAATGATTCCTAACTTCAAAGTGAGTGAAAATAAATCAATACAGGCTCCTTGGATTTACAGGAAAGATGCCCATCCAATATTGTCTTTTGCTAAATAGCACTGTTAGGAACTGTCACTTGAATGTCAAAGTGTCTGAAGTCACTTTCTATTCACTATAAACTGCACTATATAGGGATTTGTTGTGGCATCTGTTTTATATAGTGCACTTGTGTATTTCACAGGATTGAACATGGTATTTACACTACTTTCTGCTAATAATCCCACAATGCACTGCTCCCCCTTGAAAAAATAAGGAATACTATTCATACTATTCATCATCATCATCATGAAAAAAAGGCTTTGGTAGGTATTTTACTTGTAATGTATGCATTTTACTCCATATACAGCATAACAATCATTATATTGTTATCAACTTTTAGTAGCTTGTTATAATGTACAAGGAATGTAAAGTATGTTCACTGAAATGGGTAATTTCAGTGAATATAAAACTTTACATTGTCATATCAGTCACACCCCATGCAGTTTATTTTTACATTAAGCAACATAGTTACATGACATGCCTCAATGTGCAAACCACAATGCCACCAACTCAGAGAGAAATGTTCCTTTCCAAAATAATAATAATAATATTAATAATAAGTACAGCCCGAGTGTAGGCTGCTCAACTGCATGGGTTCATTCTCCAGATTTTTTATCATTATTCTTTCACCCACATAAATGATCAAAACAAATGACAATTTCTGTGCAAAGAAGAAACAAAGCCCACAAAAGGGAGTCTGACAGCCATTTCCACAACAGATGTTTTTACAGAGGGGTGTCTTCTCTCCACTGAGCAGTCTCACACATGAGAGACCCCCAAAAGCTTCAGAGAAACGTCCAGAAAACCAACATGTAAATTTGTAACTGCCATGTCTCAGACTGGCAGTCCCGCCAATTTTATTTCTTTAGGAAAAAACGAGGAAAATGAGAAATAGTAACGGATATAAACATCGGTATGGACGATTTAAAAAGGAGGGGGGACAGAATTAGAACTGCAGTACCAGAAAAAGACAACAGACAACATCGTTATGTGTTATCATGAAAACATAAGTTCCTATTGATCTAGGTTGTGGGCAAAGGCTGCACTATTGACAGGAAGACAGAATATGTCAGAGGGGCAATATTTCATACATTTGGCCTGTTCACTCCATCACTGTGAGAGGGTGTTTTTCTGGGCTGTATATAATAACACGTGTGCTCTTTATTTCCCTCAGATCAATGGTAATGCGAGGGGGGCCACACAAGATGGATGCCACAGGCAGGTTAACCTATCGACTGCTGAACAGAGACACACAGACCAAGACAAGGGAGACCAGTGCTTATTGCACTCATCTTTTGTAAGTGATTATGCCTAACAAAACTTTACTTATATAAAACTAACAAATATCCAACATTTTACATAATTTACTTTCACGTGTTTTCTGCACTGTGTATGAATTTGAAAGGGAGGGAAAAGGGGCAATAGGCTGCCTGGTGACCACTTCCTGGAGACAGGACAGGAGGCAGACGGGAGGGCAGGCTAGCCCACACAGGTGGCCCGGATCTAGATCGGGTCAGTCCTGCCCTCGAACCAACAGCCAGATAATCTTATGCTCATGCTCCAAGACCTTTCAAGGCCCTAACGGCAGCTCTTGAAAAAAAGCGTAAATGTAAAATTTAATTAAAAACATTTTCCAACTGTGATGTCAGGTGTTTATAATATTATGCTTTTTTGAAAACCTTCATAACCTAGCAGGGACAGTTAAAATGATTAGCAAGTCTGAGATGTGATTAAAAATGGATTATGATTGTGAGACAGGCCTCATATTCTTAAAGTTTCAATTAATTAAACTGCACTGTGCTTGAATTCACTCTGTAAATGCACCTTTTGTGATGCTTTGAAACAGATATGTTAAGTGTTAAAATAATTTTTAACAAATTCTCTCTCCAAATAATATGAAGATCCCATCTCTGCTGCACAGGTGATTCAAATTGTTGATGCAAAGCTACACATTCACAAAGAAAACACAATTAAATCTAAATATGAAGTCACTCTGGCTGAACTGCAGATCAAAAATGAACAGAATAATACTGTTCTGACAGACAGCTCTGAACGTTATTGTGTAAAGTTAGGTAAAGGGTAATTAATTTGGCAGTAAATTATTCAGTGTTTTGGTGATTCTTATGAGAATCGTAAAATTAATTTTTTGGGCCCAGACATCCCCCCAGTCAACCCTCATTGTCTCTGTGAAAATGGAAATCTGTGCCACCAGTACAATATCTACATTATGTGCCCTGACTCGGCATTGTTGCCTGACATGCTTGATTGTACACCAGCATATAGTAGAGGAAATGTGTAAACATACCATTAGCACATATTAAGGTTCATCTTCCATAACCAACATTGTATAATGTAGAAGTTTTTAAGTTTTCAAATCATTTATTCTCTGATTGAATAAATGACACTTTTATTTCCATACACATCCACAAAATAATCACAATGACATGGTTTTAAGTCAGCGTTTATACTTTCTTCCTCCTTAATACAGTTTTTAAAATAATAATGTTGCTTGATACTTCAGTCTTTGTTATTACTGATGTATACATTTATTCTGCTTATTGTGTGTGTCTTTATGTGATTAAACAATGTTATAGCTGCATGTAGACATGTTTCTCAAGATATTTATGTTATGTGATGCTGTTTTATTAATGTCAAGACAAACAACCTAAAACAATATTTTAACCTTTATTATTAACGGGCTTTACCTTCAAAGTGAGGCTACTTCCACACATTTTCTATTTCTTTCATTTAAGTGTAATCTGAAATGTAGGCTGCTGTGCCTCTAATGCACTAATTTTAACGCAGTTAAATTTAGTGCACTGAGAGGGCTCACAGAGGATGCTTTAACACAGCCGGTGCTTAAATGCACGTCTTCTCTCTCACTGCCACTGTGGCCTTTACAGCTGCTATTTCCTCATTAGACTGACATTACCAAGAAAAATACCAGCTTTACTCCACAACATCAGTTACACATATTTTCTTACAACAGCAATAAAATTTACTTAAGCATAAGTTGTTTCTTCACTGGAGAAAACTCAATATTTGTGCCTTAATGTTGAGGTTTGCTACAGAGTGAATAAGGTGGTTTTCAAACATAAATGCTCAGTAAGCACATTTAATCCCAAGATAATATCAACTATAGTGGATCTGATATTAGCAATAATTCTCCTTTGTTTGTTATGTCTGTGCAGGGTCTCAAGAGTAAACCATAGACTATAGTGCAAAGCATGTCACTAATATCTCGATGCTGCCACCTAGTGTTAAGACACTTTTTGCTGTAGAAAAAATAAGGTCTATCAGCATGAATTAAAGTTGAAAGTGAAAAATATAAATAAATACAGAACCCACATTAGCTTTAAGAACATGCATTTCTAACTATAAATGTGACACTGCACTTTTTTTTACAGATTTTTCTTGTAGCAGCTTGAGACTGCTAAAATAAAAGTGCATGAACAGTACATGACATTATATTGATGGTGCTCCATGTGTGCAAGGGCATTAGTATGTGTTAAATGGCCTGCAGGCAGTTCTCATTCTCAGTTGGTAATACACATGCAGAAAAATGAGGTGCTTTACTTTGCTGTAGATTTTACACACTCTCCCCTGACACCTCAGCACCACCTGTCTAGCCATGACCTCAGAGTTGAAACAGAGTTCAGCCAAGTTGAGAATTGTTCTTACTTGTTTTATCAGTAGCGTGTACCATATTTCCTGATGAAATACTACAGGAGGCAAGAGATACTGCCAAAGGAGAAAGAAAACAATTGAATGGGCATTAATGATTTACAGGTACATATCTGTTATAATACTAAGACAGGCGGAGGTAACCAAAAGAAGGATCTGATGACATCACCGATGTTGCCTCAGATAACACCTAGATCATCAACTATGTATGGATCCAACAAAAGATATAAGATAATGTCAAAGTGAGAGTAGACTATTTACTGGCCTAATGTAGGTTACACAGCGGTCAGACACTGAATCAGGAACCAAACATGGATCACAGAAAGCTTCACTCTGAGGAAGAGATTTGTGTCTTAACAAAATGATTAATTGTAAAAGTCTTACTTTTCAATGGAAATTGAAAAAAGGATGACCCCGCAGAGAAACAACTTTTTCATGTCGACCTTAATTGAAAAAAAAAAAACTTTCACATTTTAGAGAAAGCTATTGTGACCTTGAATATTGCTGGACCCCTCACCATGAAAAATTTAGCTTATTGTGTGTGTGTCCTATTTTCTCTATTTTATTTTGAGTCCTGCTCCACTTTTCTGATTTACCAAAACATAGGCCAAAGTATTAATAGCTTGCTTTTGATTAAAATATCAGTTTAAATTTTCAGCACATCGTTGCAGCCCTCTCGCAGAAGATATTAGTAATAATTCATAGCAATTGTATGTGAAATAATACTAAATGCTCTTGTTATATAATTGCATTTAAAAAGAGTTACTTACACAGTTGATTGGTGTAAAATAAAAAAAATCTGACTGATTGTTTGTTGTTGATACTGTCGACTAATCAGTTAACCTAATCAACTTATTATTTGACTCCAATTATATTATCAATAAATTTAAGTGTGTGGACATTAGTCCAGTCTGGTAGCGTAGTTTAGATGTTGAGCAGTCTACAGTCAGAGGAAGTCACCGTCGTTAAACATCAGAGAAGAAGAAGAAGAAGAAGAAGAAGAAGAAGAAGAAGAAGAAGACGACGACAGTCAGAGGAAATGACGTGCCACTGTTTTGAATCGTGCGGGCTAAAATAAGTAGCACGGATAAATAGCCTGTAACCACTGCACTGACCAGCCTACCTACTACGTTTGGGCAAGACTTTGATTTTCATGTCCTCATAGTTTATGTAACAGTACGTCATAGTTACTCCTTTTAACGTTGCTGAGATGTAAATAATCGAAGTGGGTTTGAATGTTAACTGTTAGCTAGCTGTTATAGTTAGCGTTTGTTTGCTAACAACATACCGTTATATTTATCGGAGGATACAAACGAAGGTTAACCTTGTTGATGCAGCATGTTGAGGAAACAAACGCGCCAAATTAATAGCTTTAAACTTTAATAACGCGGCGGTCTTGTGTACAGTTTAATTTTAGCATAATGTGGTGTAATTAACTGATAGTTAGCTGATAAATAGTTAGCCGTAAATGTTAGAGTAACTTTAGCTGTGATGCTAACGTTAAAACTGGGAAACAAAACAAACAGTGTCAAGCTTGTTATGCTGCCCTGCATGCCTGTGATCCAAATGCTTTGTTTAGCTACTCTACCTATATGTATGACTACATAAATCTGCATTAACCTAGCGTTACTGTTTATTTAGTGTAGATGCTAAGTGGCTAGCTTGGTCTGTTTGTTACAGCAGCAGAAGTGTCCGCAGAGAAGACGCTGCAGAGGGCACAAGCTTTCATAAGAAATGCTTTTGTTGTTTTGCTGTACCCAAACTTCAGCACTTTGACTCTATATTTTCTCTACTGCTCAGCAGGAGAACGCGATGGACCTCCACAAAATCATCCACAATACACTGCACGAATTTATTCAGATTTACATTCCTGATGCAGATCTAAGGTTAGCAGTTCCCCAGGTTTTTTACGTCCTTACAAAAAAGGTAGTCAAGGTCGCTCAGTTTTACATAGTTATTTTTTACCCCCCAATGCAGCACACTGGATGACGTTCTTCTGACTTACATCACTGGCGTCCTGGAGGATCTTGGGTCCCAGCAGAGTGTTGAGGAGAACTTTGATGTGGAGGTCTTTGCAGAAATGCTTGAAGCGTACATACCTGGCTTTGCTGAAATTGACAGGTGAACAGTGACGCTTTTATCTGTTTTGGTTATACTACTTTATGCCTGTGATAAACAAGACCAGATGACTATTACTCCATCGCTTCATGGTATTTTAAAAATTACTTATGTACTTTTCAGTGTGAAAGTCTGTGAAATGATGTTCAACCTTTCTTCAAAACTGGCCACTGCTCGGACCTCAGGTAGTGTTTTATATATAATTCCAAGCGTTTTCATTACATTTGCGGAATTGTCAAAGGAGACATCAAGATTACTTCATTTTGTTGGGCATTGACAATGTTGGATGCTATTTTGTTGTATTTATGGATGTTCGGGTAGTTACTATGTGCTGATGATTACATATGTTTTGTTTGTTTTGCTGCTGATGAAGAAAACACTGCACCTAAGGCAAGGGCAGGAGAGATTTCACTGAAAGCCACACTGCCCAGTGAACCACAACCAGAGAGAGAGAACCAGTGCCTCAAAACACAGACAGAGGGCGCCACTGCAAAGGTAATTATTTCAAGACAAAATAATTTAACTTCTTGCTGGGCTGCAATTTTTTAATTACACCCCTGGCTCTTTAGACAATGAGTAACATAAGAACACCAATGGTTGTTAATAATATTAAGCTGTGGTTTATTGTATATCCAAAAAAGGCATTAACTATGCAAATAAATAATTTTTTTTAAGTATATAAAGAGGAACACATGTAGAGGATGTTGTTAAAAAAAAAAACCAGTGAACTGACTAACGTAGGTTAAGATGAAAACACAAAACAAAACCCCATATAACTAACCTACTCTAACTACTTATTTGGAATTTGAGTCATGCAAACTGACAAATCAGACTGATGAAGCTACTTGGATGAGTAGTAAAATGTTTCAACCTAACAAGAAGGAGGTCCAGTTGCCATGACTCAACTTCCAACTGGATGACTGAGAATCTTCACCGACATACTACTGGAATGGTTGTGTGTCTGTATAACTGTCTACGCCTAGCCCAGCCTCCTGTACACATGTCGGTAATTATAGATGTTATAAACACATGTAAGGTTCTAACAAATAAACCTAATTCTAAGGCACAGCAAAACTTCAAAGTGGTTACAAAATGCCAAACGATTGACTCACACCAAACTAGAATAACCCCTGTCGCAAACAACCAAACAAACCAGTACAGAGGCATGCTGCTCTCCCTTCATTAGAGCTGCCCTAAAATAATATTATTCAGGGTTTTTGTACACTATGATGAGTTCTGAACCTTGATTGGAGTGTCAACATAGGTACCACGCCAGTAGGAAGGAAACAGGAACTGGGGTGATCCACCAGTGAGGAGCGTGTACTGGCACAGCACTGGACTTGTATGAGAAACACATGGCAAACAAGAAAAAAAAACAAAAAGGGAGGACTGGGGCAATAACAACTATAGCTTAACATATGTTGTTTGCAATTTCTACTGTTGATTTAGATCCATATGAATTGAAGGTAATATAAATATGTATATGTCTAGTTACCAGTCTCTGAGTGGGAGGCCCAGGAGCAGCACCTGCTGGAGATGTTTCCTAAGTGTAGTTTGTCTGAGGCTCGCAGTGCCCTGTCTATTGCCAAAGGAGACATGGAAGAAGCAGTGCGGCTTATCATAGAGGGCGATGTCCAACTTAGCCCCACTCCTCTAAATGTGAGTCACTGCTACACAGTGAAGAACTATTACTGCATTTCATGTGAGGTGCTGCCTAGTTTCCTTAAACTGATTTGGTTGTTTTCTTTTGCCTCCAGGTAAACCAAGGGAAGTGTATTTCCTCATTGGCAGACCAGAAACTAAAAGAAAGCATCCTTGAGAAGTGAGTAGATGTCTATTGCACTATGGAGAGTAGAAATGGCCTCATTTCCGTGTTTCATTATCTGTCATTGTGTTTTATCTCCATTAGGTACATGTTGGTGGACAGGGAGGACGACAAAAAAACACACCGGCCTGTCCCTCCAAAAGATGTAAGTCTCTGCTTATATTCCAAATTCACAAGGTATGTTTGTCAAATCTGCATCACACAGTAAAACTTGCATACTGGTGTTGTTTATGCAGGCTCCAAAGAAGCTAGTTCGCTACCATGGTAACCAAGTGGTGACCACAAAAGGAGAGCGATATCAACTTGTGAAGAAAAATGAGACAGAGGACATGAAAAAAACATATGTCAACCTTAAGCCTGCACGAAAGTACAGATTCCATTGAGGACGAGCACAATACTGTAAGAACAGCTACTGATTTTATTGTTTACACTATTTAAAATTTAGTACCTTTTATTTAGCCTGAATTTGTTAGATTTTTTCCAAGTAAAGGAAGATATCTTTTGATGTGTCAGTGGCTTATTTTTAGTGTTACCATTATATGCCTTTGTAGAAGCATTAAATTAGTGTTTCAGTGGCATAACTTTTTCTGTGAGTTTTTGAAATTTTGTGTGTTGTTTTGGTGTGATATTTTTTTGTAATGTGTGTTACTGTTTGTAACAGCCTACCCTATCTACATTTTGCCATCTCAGCAGGTCTGATGTTGCACTGACATTGTCTTCCATTTATTTTTTTATTTACTCATTTCTTTTTTTTTTTACTTAGTACTAAATATTCATATGACATGTAGTTGCAGAGATTATAATCAAGTTTCATTTCTGTAAATAAGTTTCACTGGCGCTGTACATTTCCTTCTCTTTTTTTCCCATTTTTTATGGATGTATTAAAACAATGAGGCTAATTTAATGTTAAGTTTTATATTTTACATCATACAAAAGGAGTGCTGTGTTTGGTCGGACCTTGTGTTGTGGACACTTTGTTGTGCTTTAGTTTTTAAGAATTTCCTTTTTTGTCTGACACAAGTTGATGCACATGGGTATATGATAATATGCAAAGTTTTACATGTTAAAAAGAAATAATAACCAATAATGATCTTGGCTCAAAGTCATCCTAAAGTGATACTTAATAACTTGAATATCCTGTCACACTGACCTGAGAAACCTGCAAGTTCAGCAGCAGCAGCTGCAAAGGCAACCTAACGGGAAGTCTCTGGTTAAACAAGCAGCGTTTGCATTTTTACATGTCTTTACTGTAATATAATTATTCGTCTGTAATGGAAAACACTAACCGTAATTAAAATCTTTAATTTTCTGGCATAACAAATTCACTTCTCAAGGTGTGTACAAACTACTACAGCACAATAAATTCTGAGGACTGTGGTTGCTCCTTAAATGTTAACCAAAGCATGCTGATGGAGAGCTTGATTTGAAAGTTAATTCCAACAGGATGACCTTTATTTTTTAAAAAGGTGTTTAGCTTTGCAACGGCTCAGATCATGCATTTTTCTGAAGAAGCGCTGTTGTGTGCTTTCAGCATTTGTTTACATAATATTGACATGCTCCATCATTGCTCCTTTCATCTCATTTGTGTTCTATGAATTTTGCTTTGCTCGTGATTGTTGGTTGTGGAATATTTAATTGATTGGATTCTTATTTCTGGTTAGATGTCTATTAGGATAAATGACTTAGTTTATTGGGGTTTTTTTCTAAATTATACCAGGTGTTTGTGTTCTCCTCTGCATCGATTTGGTGCAGCTATAAGTATCCGTTTTGACTGGTATGATATAGTTATCCTAAGCATAGGTATTGTAAAGATACAGTATGTTATTACTGATACTTGTCTTTATCAGCAGCAATTTTGTCAATTTTGTTATATGATGGAGGTTACTGTAGAGCATGGAGTGCATTTAATGAAACCATTTTAACTCTTCCCTTGAAAAACTGCTCATGTAAAATTTATAGTAAATAAATACTAATTTTGTAGACTACCATCTTGTCTTGGTTTATTTACTTGTTATAAGAACTAACTGAAATTGATCGAGTTGAAATGTTTTATTTAAAAGCTATGATAAAATTCACTTTTTCAGTCATACAATCATTGTCAATGTGGATTTTTGCAAACAAACTTTAATTAGATGAACAAGGAAAACACATTGTATGTTTAAAAGAAACAAAAACAGCTATAGATCAATACAAACATGCTCCTATCTCAAAACCACTTTGAAGCTGTTTAATGCCAGAGTGAATACAAACATTTTGACTTTAAAATAATAAAAAATCAAGTTCTTGAAACATTGTGTGCCATGTTGTTATTATGCAAGGCACATTCAGTAAACAGCATTAACCTAGTAATAGAAGTTCTTAAATCAGCAAATTTTACATTTTACAATTTACAAATGAAGTAATATTCAATCATTGTGCAAGAAACAGAGTCGCACATTATCAGCAATTTAAATACGAGACCTGTTACACGAGAAAACAGGTGCTAGGATATTCCTGTTTTATATTTAACTACTTACTGATTCATCCAATGTTGCACGCAGACAAAGCTGTCCGGTTTGTATGTGGGTTTGGCACATACAGCACAACATTGTCCTGCCCCTTGTTTAATGACTCAAAAGAGCACTTTAAACCTGCACACCCACAGCCATCTTTCAAGTTGCTCTCACTTTAAGTCTTCAAAATATTGTGGCATTAAAATAAAAATAGGTGCATTTCTGAAGATGGTAAACCTACAAGTCCAAGTACATGTTCATATAGAATCTGAATTTTGTACAGCAGCATAGTTTTCTCTTAGATCTCCTGGGTTTAATACATACATATTTCAACACATATTTCAGATTTGGATTGTACTAGAGGAGTATAGTCACCAGATATATCAGGCTTAACATGCAACTGCAAGCCTGATGGTGAAATATCTTGCACTGCAAAGGCAGCAAGTTCATTTGATACCGTTTTAATATAAATCTACAAGTGAAGCCGTTTACCTAAACCAGTTTCACACTAATAAGTTTTAAGATGCCGTTCCAACAAAACATCACCTGCAATTACTGTAATAAAAACTGTAACTTAATGATTTATTTTCTTAACGTTAACTATGTGCAGTTAAATTATTACTGTGCCTATGCTGTGTTCTTTAGAAGAGAAAATTCTTGCTGATCACTCCTCCAAAACTATGTCATTATCAGACATAGAGATAAGGTAGATCACAGCGATAAATACTCTGAAAACACTCATCATCTAAAGAAGTATGGAACAAATCAGTAAAGCTGTCTTTGTGATAACAGACAGAGAATGCAATGGTCATTCCACATTTAGTACACAAGTCACAACTGTTTTATTACATGTACAGTATATGAAAAAAAATTCCCGTATTTAACTGACATGTAATTTATATGTATATATAATACCCCTTAATTCATCCATTACTGGTTAAAATATTTAGGCCTATACAAAGGTACCAATCTCAGACTATGTTTACTGACTAGCAAATAATACCCAGATACCCATTAGCTTGGATTATGAGAATGTTGACAGATCAATGATTCACATAACATCTACATTTGAGCCAAAACAGGCCTTCTGTTCAAAGACGAAAAAGAAAAAAAGACTTCTTCAAGTAAGAAATTCCCACAAGTTAGTCAACTGTTTCCTCCGTAATTGTTGTATTCATGATAACAATGGCACTCCAAGACAAATGAAGCAGAATGGTTTCACGGTGGCCACTTATTGCCATGCAGAGATTCTTAGCTCCAAAGTCAGAATGTGCGGCAGTCTCACTTAACAGCATAGTTTCCAAAGCTGTCTAGTTTAACAGTTTTAAGGTGGGGCTCTAACTGAGATCCTGGTCATATCGCCCCTTGATCATAGTTTTCAGTAAAGGTCCAACCTAAAGAAAACCAAATGATTTTTGGTTACGATAAGAGACTTTATAGTGACATTTTATATTGTTTTACCCCTTGTCCCAGATTGCATATATCTTTCCTTTGTACTAAACCAGGTAAGCCATAAATATTCACAGTAATTGGGTTGCTGGTAGGGTCAGCATGCCCCAGGGATTCCCTCCACAGGTGACCTAAATGTGGGTCTGATTTGATGTTCTAGAAACTGGCATTGTGACATTCATGTGCTACTTATGCAGGCAGCACAAAGACAATAGAATAGGTTTTCATTGTAAAGAGAGTATAAAAGCAAATCTTTTACCTCATGTGGGTCTCCAAGTGCTTCTCCCAGCATTTTCTCAATGTTTCTCATTATGGCCACCTTCTGATGAGCTCGCAGAGGGTACTCTATCCTCTTGGGTGTGGGGGCGCCCTGAACAAATGAGTGAAAGTGGTGGGCTAATGAAGAAAACACAGACATGCAGTAAAGTAAACAGGGTCCCAGAGATTCACATTTGCATACCTTGTACCAGAAGTTTACAGTGATTGTCACTCCGCCATTCAACAGTGATTCAATGTGATGCCACCTGAAAATCAAAAAGAAAAAATATAAGTACAAGTACAGAGAAGTCCAAGCAGAGTAATAGATGGCAGCTATATGGCATAGACATAAATGTACTGTGTTGACAGATTAATAGGCACTACTGTAGAAAATTATCATGTGCTTAGCAATCAATCTACTGTGTAATCATATAATTTACCTACAATTAATGTATTTACTCGAACTTTAATGTATTACTTCAGGTGATGAAAGTATATTTTATAAATGTTATTATTTAATGTCAAATTTATTTAATGTCAAATACCATGACCATAATAATAAAATAGTAAAATGTTACTCAACAGGTGAGTGATCAAAAGTGAGTGTGTGGATTCAAAACTAAATCAACACTGGTTCTTTTATAAATAGCCAGATGTTTATAATATTAAATATGAAGTAAATAATGTTAGTATTAGGGGTGGGACTCTCTAGGCACGATTTAGGCACAAAAACAATTATCTTGATGCAATTTTTTTCCTCACTGTTTGAGTTTGGTACTTTGAACGTATTAATAATGATCCATAATACATTTCTTCCAACAACTTATTTTAAAAAATGGAAGAAATGTGGCAAAACTGAAAGGTTAAATTTGCCATCACTAAACCAACAGTAAAATAAGTGTGCCTGTAGCAGGATGCTATGAGTAAATTAAAAGTCTTCAGCATATTTTGTATCACTAATTGAATAAACTTCTAATTAGCATCCTCCTGTTATGTGCATTGAGCAACAGAATACTTCAGAAAAATAACTTTTTGCTGCACCAAAAGCACGAACAACATTAATGCAAAAGAATGTAACTAATTACTCATCTTTGATAAAATGTGCAGTCACAGTGACGAAGATTCTGTAGCAACATTTGTCCACTTATCACATGTTGCAACTATCCTACCCACTTTCTTTAGTGATTCTATGACTTTGGTTTTGGTCTTGTTGTAGAGTGTGGGGATCATTATGTCAGTAAAACATCTATGAGATGGGAAGCCATCTTTAAAAGCTGCGATTGTTTATAATTTGTAATACAGAGGGTGCTGGTGTTCGCATTCTTGGCAGGCAGGCATAACACCTCTCTCCCCGTTATGTGCACACTAGACAGTCTGGGTGCTGCACATCTGAGTTCCACTTTTAGCGTTCATTACATTACTAATAAACATTTAGAAAGTTGTTTTTTCATATACATTAGCAAATCGATTCACAATCACTCCCAACTGCATCGTGAAGCATCTAAGAACTGACTTTCCACCATCCCTAGTTAGTAATATTTTGAAACACAAGTAATAGAGACATTCTTCTTACCAATACATTGGGATGTAAAGCACATCCCCAGGGCCAACAACAGCTTCATAGCCAACAACATTTTTAAAATTAGGAAACCTCTCATAGTCAGGATTATCAAAATCAACCTAGAAATAAAAAAAATGCAGTAATTAATAAATTAGAACATATTATTTGTCTATATGAACTGTAAATGATACTTCCTTTAGATTTTCTGTTTGTTCAAGGTAACGGAACTGAGCTTAATCACAACTGTTATTACTTAAATAAAGTTCACATTTTTTCACATCTTACTTGGCTCTGTCTGTCACAGGGATGGTGCACGGGATATGGATAGAGACACTCAAACTGGTCAGGAGGGAAGAGGATACATCTCTTATGTCCTTTGATTTGTGCAAAGAAGTTCTGCTGCTCGTCGTAATGAGCTGGCGTCACGTTGCCTGTGGTGAATGGACAATATTAAAAGAACATGGCATGTGTGAAACAACAGAGGCGAAAGCGTCTATAAGTACAGAAGTGAGACAGCACTCTGACCAGCAGTGCAGATTTAACGTTTTACAGCAGGAACTGCATGTGTGGATAACTACTAGACGACTCTTACCCTCCATGCCTATGAGTAGCAGGTTGGACGTCAGCTGTCCCCAGTTTCTCTTGGCCTGCTGCTTGTTGATCCAGTTCCAGTTAAAACCGAGGAAGTCAACAACAATCTTCTTCCCTACTGTGTCATTCAGGGTCTGCTGCAGATATACCCTTGGGATGAGAAAACAGACTCTTAGATTTACACATTTACTGAGACTTGAAACAAGTCTGCAGCTAATTTTCAGAACCACTATGAATGAGTCTGCAGGATGCATGTTTGTTTACAAGGTACTTCTATTTGGCATTCCTTGTCTCCTTTAACCGTGAAGAACAATGTGACGCTCCGGGATGTTGGCAATGTAAATCCATACAGATAGCAGCTGCTGCTGGTATCAGTGAGTTCATTTTAGTAAGTGATCTGTGTGTGTGTGTGTGTGTGTGTGTGTAGCGCCAGGCCAAGTCAGGTCACAGGAATAAGCTTTTCCCCTGGTTCTCCTGTGCAAATGCTTAGTCACTTGCTCCACTTTCCTGTGCTGCATTGCATATCATGAGAGAAAACACCCTTCACTGTCAAGTACCCGTGTAGCACAATTAGATCTGCTTCAAAGACAGGACGCTGTTTAGACTGAACATCAGCCCTGCCAGGGTTAATATAAACACGTCTTACATCACATTCCCGCCTCCAGAACTCCACTGAAATATCTTTATAAATAAAACTTACCTCTGCTCTCCTCCCAGTTCCTCCATTTCATGCATTTTATCCACAAATTCTGAGAATTTCATTTCCATTCGCCGCGACTTGGGGACAAAGTTCTCAAAATTACACATTTTCTTCTCATCGTAGTAGAGGAATTTGTGTTTTTCTGCTATGTAAACAGAGAAGTCTCCATTTCCAATGTTCTCCCGGAGATATGCAATGTCCCATTTCAGAGCTGGATACACAAGGTTTGTGTCTGTTAAAACCACCGGCTCCTAAAACCAAAAATAAAACAGATATATGTTAACCTATACACTTGTAAAGTTCGGGAAGATCTCTTTTGGGACTGTAAAGGAAGAAAGGGACAATGCATGAATTTTAAATACAGAGCCTACTGTTTGTGCATCTTTATTTTAAAAAGTTATTTTTTGTCTGTGTGTACATGTATTACTGTGATTTTATAGAACAGGTTAAATCTAAATAAACTTCAGTATAATATCCTTTACAATCTCGTTCCTGAACATGTGCATCATCACACTGTGTCCCATTGTTTTCCCCTCACAGATCTATAGTGCAGTATATGGCACCGACTGAGCTGAGAGGGCTACGTGACTAACTGAACGTAGACCGTGAGCGCGCTCCCGATGCCCGCTGCCTCACTGCACCCTGCTCCCGGTTTCACTTTCGCCGCTGAACGCGGGTAGGCTGTCTGCGGTCCCAAAGTGTTGGAAAATACCCACCACAGTCAACTAACTTTAGTTTTGTTTACAAGCAGCTACGTGGGGTTTGGCCCGTGCTCATGTACCGGGTATTTCTGGTCTATGTTTCTATGCGAAGCTGTAAGAAACACGTCCACACACCACTCACTTGTAGCGACGATGCCGGTCATTTTAGCGATCTGGTTTCGTGCCGAATGTTACGTAACGTGTGTAGCTTTAATTAGCACAAATTAAAGCATCTACTTGATTCCGCTGTGACATTTAACCTGCAGTTCCACCGGGGCAGGATTTAGCGCCATATTTGGACATTTAACTGTTGTTCTGTAGCACGCGCGCGTATGTGACTGGCTGTTGGGAGAGTTCTAGAATGATGCGAACCTGAATGCAAATCTAAACTAAAAGCGAAAAAAATTTAAATAAATATGCTTAAGATTGAGATTATAGTTCTTAACAGCAAGTCATAAATATCTGCGGTGTATGCTTCAGTTCATTTATCCATCAGAGTTCATATTTGAAGTGCACATCTTTGAAGTTTGGTCAAACTGCTCCTGTAAAAGATGATCATGACTCCTAATGCAAAGCAAACTGGTCTGTTTTAAAGATGCCCACTGTAGTGAATTAAAGAATGCATAAAGGATATATGTGTGGGTTTTAATATTGTACTTGCTACAATATTATTGGTATTCAATAATAGTAATAATAATAATAAACATTTAGCCTCTGGCTGAATCTGTTGTCATAACATACTCTGCATGTTGCAGGTACTGGATGCAGACTTGAAGCATAAAAATGAGTATGTCAACCAGGAGCTAGTTCATTCAGAACTGGTTTAGGACATATAGAATTATTTTTACAAGTTTGCTTTTGAAATTTTTACAGAGTAACTATTCTGTGCATGACATCTAATGACGCACTGTTAAAATGTGGCTGGTAGGTTATTTTGCAATAATGTATTACTAATATTGCAGAGCATGTCTCAAGAACTGAAATTGCTCATAGATAAATGTGTAATAGAATCTCTAAAATAAGTCTAATTTGCTATGTTTGGATGTTTTGGTGTATATCACTGACTCACTATTATTAGCAGGCAATCCACCCAACCATATGTGAATTGCAATCAGAAGAAAAGAAGCAAACTTCTGCAAAGCAGCACAGCGATCTACTGTTTTATAGTTAATCAAACACATCACAGCTCAGTTAGTGAATCATGCAGCTTCGTGCTGCTCCGTGACATGAGCCCAAAGGTAAACCATAAAATTCAAACACGTGTTTTAAGCTTCATTTCTACATGTTACTCTGCACAAACTCCTGTGCAACAAGACTAAATTCAACTGAAACTTTTTAGTGGGGTGAGTAAGACTAACGAGAGATGGAATTTGGTTCAGCTCCTAAAGAGATATAAATACAGTCTGGTGCTGTTTCAACTTGATCACCTGCACATTAAACCAGATGGTGTTTGAGTTTGTCATGCTTAGATATAACCCTACAGCTGTTTCATCAAGTCTGGAGTGCAGGGAAAGTCCATATTAAATTGCATACAGTATAATAAATACAAAGTTGGTTTTTGTCTCTGTTGGTTTTATCTGTGCTGCCACAGTGAAGTCTGCAGGTGTTTTTGGTGATGTAAGAGGCAAACTGACTAGTTTAGCCTTGAATCTGAATGCCAGTGGGCTTTGTGGTTTTATTATATTTTCCCCTCTATAGCTGCCAACAAAACAAAAAACACATACCTGTGGATTGATTTACATACAAATTACCAAATGTGGGAAAAAGAAATTCTTATTATTGAATTTGACGTGTAATTATTTGTCACTAAGTGAGATTTAGAGGCTACAACTTTTGCATTAACGATGACTTAAATGATCATTAATTCCAGCTACGCACAATTAGTAGAAGAACTTTACTAGAATCTGAACACATTTCCTAAACGAGGCTTAGAAAAATTATTATTATTTATCTTTCAGTACCTCGCTAATGTCATACATGAACATAAAAATGAACACTGCATTTTTTTAACACAATATAGTTTCCAATATACAGCCTCTTGTGCCAAATTATTGATATTATCAAAGCATGGTGTGATGCATGTGTGGCTCTGCGGTTCTTAATGTGAAAATATCTCAGATCCCGTCACAGATAACGCTTGGGAAAATAATCTGTTGCAAGTTTGAGCAAGGGAACTAAACAGGTTTACCTCGTTATTAATTAGCATCTCTGCTCTGGGATCTGTATGAGACAGTCTGGGAATCTGCTTGGTTGGGAAGGAATATTGTCGGAGCTGAGATTCATCCCAGCCCCGGTTCTGGACGCCGGAGAACGCGGCGCCGCCTTCGCTCGTCGCCGGATCAGCCTCCACAACGGTCGCTGCTGCCATGGTCGTCGACGAGCGCTGGTTAGCTGCCTCCGTCCTCCGCACAACGAAACAACCAGAGACTGTGTTTTTCTTCACTGTACCCTGTTAGGTTACAGTCAGCAGCAAGAATATCATACAAACTTTTCCATATACGCTCACTGAATTAATAAAGGAAAAGTGACTGGTCCTGCCGACAGCAACCTGTACGTTTCGTGTAAGTGTTTACACACCGTGTTGTTAACCAGAGCGACAAACGACACCGAGATAAATCAGTCAAGGAAACATTTCGTTCATTTTATGCCCTGAATACCGAACAGCGACACCAAGTGGACTGGAGGATCGGCGCTGTAATACTGCGCCTCTACCACTAGAGGGTGATGTTGTACTTCTTGTTGCAGAACTAGGAATGAGAATCCCAAGGTATGAAATTATTAGCGATACGTTTGTAGTTATATTTTAACTCTTTCTTTAAACTTAATCTGCAACAGACAGTCTTCTTCATCCTTCATCCGCTTATTTTTTAAGCAAGTATGCCTTCATGCCAACATGTGCCTGTATTACCTGCAGTATTAGAAAATGGGGAGATGTGTTTGCTCTCATATAAACAATTTACTATATGCTTAAAGATCCCCACACGTCAGCTTTAATGTACCTTTTATTTCACTGATTTATTTGACAATGATAGACTCATTTTACAGAATACAGTATGATGTAATGTCATTAGCCAAACAGCCTACAGTCTTTAATAGTTTAAAATTATATCAGCTGCAACACTGAAATGCTGCTAGCACGCATCTGTATTATTAATTATTATTAATAATTTTAACAAAATTAGTATTAATAGTTTTGTTAATAGGCTACTTTTGTGTTTTTACTTAAGACATTTTTATATGCAGGACAAAACACTTTTATACCAGACTATTTCCTCACATTGGCATTAATTATTTTGCTTAAGTAATGATTGATAAAGTGGAGCAAATACTGTGAAATTAAGTTACACTTCAGAGTACATCCTCCACAATATGCCACCAAGGTCCCCAGTTTGGCACAAAAGCACAACACAGCAGTTCAACACTTTGACCTAGAACAATGACATATAACGGCATCTTTAATGGGGCTGTTTTAGCACCATTTAGAAATCACAGGAATCAAATGGTAAATGCTCTGCACTTATATAGCACTTTTCTACCTTACTGGCACTTAAAGAATTTTTATGCTGCTTCTCATTCACACACAGCAGAGCTGCCATGCGGATGGACTCATCAGGGGCAATGAGGGGATCAGTGTCTCTGACAAGAGGAGCCAGGAATCAAACCACAGATCCAGTAGATGATTGC
The DNA here is from genome assembly GCA_900302695.1 of Helostoma temminkii. Classification (NCBI taxonomy): domain Eukaryota; kingdom Metazoa; phylum Chordata; class Actinopteri; order Anabantiformes; family Helostomatidae; genus Helostoma; species Helostoma temminkii. The sequence goes on from OMLM01007447.1 coordinate 41,381, forward strand.
TATACCTCCTGATCCACAGTCACCCCAGGAGAATAGACTGAACACTTATCTAACAGTCAGAATCATTTAAAAAGGTGAAGTCCTCAAAGTCATATCAAACACAACATGATAAAGATCACAGAGATTATACTTTGTGTTGTATTAAAGCACAGTCTGCTTGTACTGCACTTTTACTCTGTATGGTGAGTAAAATATGATACTGTTAGATAATAAACTATGCAAATTTTGTTAATAAATTATTTTTTGGGTTTCAACATTTCAAGTACTGCTTCATGTTACTACTAAAGGACACCTACATGTGTTATTCTGTATAAATCATCTTGATTGTGGTCTCAACAACAAGCTGTACAGTATGAAACACTAATGAAGACTATATAACAGTGGACACAACACAGTATTTGCTTTTAGAAAAGTTGAGAAGTTGTCCCTCTTTTTTTCTTTTTGAATATGGGTATGGTAATAAAACACTAAGCAAACACTTTTGAAATCCTGAACCAATATTTAACCATGGTCATCATACACTCAACATTCCTGTATTGATAAGACTGGTGATCATCCTCCATGAGACAGCAGATAGCAGTGCGTGCTGTACCTTGCACAGTGGACTGATCATCTGATGAAAGCCTGCTCTGTTTTGTCAATAAAAGGCTGATATTGAACTAGATGGAGTACATATAGTACGTCTTTGATCACTGCTGCTCTGCATTTTTATCAACTAGTCGCAGCTTTAATTTTAGCCATAATCTTAGCTAAAAAAAAAAAAATCCTGAAAAAAAACATCAATTTGTCTCTTGTTTCAGGGTTTATCCCCTAATTTGCACCTCAGGGACTAGTTTAGGCTCCCTGGTGGGTTCCCATGCTTTGTATTTCCTGTGTAGATGAGTGGGCTGAGCTGAGCTGATCCCTCTGATGCTTCTCTCCTCCCCATTCTTTGTAGATACCTATAGACAGAAGGCTGAGCACCCTGATGAGCCCCAAGAAGCTTGTGTCTCAATCCCGCTGATATCGACAAACACACTATTGCTGGCTTCTCCCGAACTGATGACTGCTGACAAAACAAAGACTCTTCTGAAGAGCTACTGTTACAATCAGTGTCCTGATGAGTGAAAGCATCTGCTGCAAACACTGAGTTTACTGAGCTGTAAGCTTATAGCTAATGCAAAAATTACTAACAAATCGCTATAACTTTCTAATACAGGTAACTGGCTGACTCTGACTGGGTTTGTCAGTCACTTCTCTACTCATCTGTCCTGGGTTATCTGTCTGACCCTCGCCCCTCTAGGTGCTGTAGATCCAGAACCTCTAAGCCATAAAACCTATTAGTCAAGGATTCTTGGAGGCATTATAACTTGTTTTCCCATCTCTCACTGATTGCATTATCACTCACTATAAGTGACAGAAATCTGCTCTCTTTGTGTATTTTCACTCTATTCCAACTCCAACCAAAACTTCTTGCTTCTACTATAACAACAGAATAAAAATATGTGAACATTTTTGGCAATCATTTCTGTGTCTCCACAGGCTGTGAGAAAAAAACATCTGCTCAAATCTTCATTCTTCTGCGGTGTCACCTCTCTCCTCGTCACCTTGGGTCCATGATTATTGCAAATAGGATGTGGCAGGGCCAGCCTGGGAGAAGGAAGTTCAGAAACCTCGGTCGGAGGTCATGTCACTCTCTGGGTGGGGGGAAATTGTCTGCTGACTCATGATCAACATTTTGTGCTGTTTCACATGCTGTTATAGCACGTGTACCGTTCTTGTGGGGGTGTGGTCGCACATTTGAGGGAATGATACTGACAGACACTATATGGAAAACAAAGAAAATTTGAAAGTAATAAAGACATGTTTTTATATCTGTAATTTAAGGTTTTTCCTTCAAATTGTTGTTGTTTCACACCATTATACGTACATAAAATACAGTGCATAAAAACGTCACGTAAAGTTTTTATTTTTTTAAGCTGAACCTCAGAAGTTCAGGATCTAATGTTAAGTCGGCACATTAAGCAATGTACTGTCATTTATTTGACAGAATAAGAACGCTGTGAAACTGCAGAAATCGCGCCCAAACATGTTCTGTGTGACTTTCCCACACATTAACTCATTGCAAATAATACGGGTAAAACACTATTATGTAAAATGTATGAACATTCTGGTGTGCCTCTGTTGTTCTCTTTACAACAGTAAAAGGCAGAACCTTCCACAGAGCTGCAGGGCAAAAGCTTGGTATACTGGCTCTTTTGTTGGTGAGATGGTTTTGCTGCATACCAGGCAGAGCAATCCAGACAACAGTGGTCATCAGAAGAGTGGGGTGTTTTTATTATGATCATTATATGGTAAATAAGATGTCAACAAGGTGTTTCCTTGACACTTTATTGAGTAAAAGGAGGAAGGTGCAGAAATGAACGCCCCCTTGTCAATGGGACCTCTAATCTCCTCTTTCATGTGCCACCTCATCTGAAGGGTTTCAGCTTCAGCTGCCATGTGTTAGGCTGCCTGGGCCTGGCACTTCTTGCTCGCAGGTGGGGTGAGTATCCTGGCAAGCATGTGTTTATAAAACCCACTTGTTTGGGCACAATACTTGAACTAACTTCTTTTGAGCGAACAGTGTGAATCTGTGCAAAGCCTTTTCCCAAAGTCCTTTAGAAGGCGATGGCCCATTGAGAGTAGAGAAGAAGGGATTACCTTGCTCGACAGTGGTGCATTTCCGAGAGAGCTGATTAGCTCTGCATTCATTGTTAAATCGAGCAAAGGAAGGCCCTAGAGGAGTGAAAGGATCCAAATAGGTGGGCCCAGAAATAAAACAGCCACAGGAAGCCCTGCACAGGCAACCCAAAGTTTTCCCAACATTTCTTTCCCCCACTCCAAAGGAGGTGCAGCGTGAAAAAGGAGATTAGCATACAAAATTAGAGGCGTGGTGATTTTTAAGGGCAACTTGCCTCATGCCCTCCACCCCCATGGCCCTACTCTGTCTGGACAAAGTTAATTAAACTAGTATTAAACAGTAAAGAAACTTCCAAGCGCTTGGGGGCTCTTTGAGGATTACCATGATGAGGTATTTGTTGAGGCGAAATTGAGAAAGGCATGATGGAAGGAAGAGTACGCTGGAAAGTTTACTATTCTTGTTGCTTTGGCCCGGAGTATCCTAACCTCAATGTGAATAACAAGGAGGGGTTGTATTTACTGCAAAGCATCAGGTATTATTGTCACAAAGAGTATGTAAAAGAAGGACATGCACCTTTTTCAGGCTGTATGATATATATGATTGAATGATTTATTATTCTTTCATTACATTTTAATAGAAAACAAACCACAAAGTAGACTAACAATAAAGCAAAACTAGGAAATGCTGTGCAATAAATAAAAATGTACAGTACAAAGTGCTTCATTTTATATACAATTAAATACAGCAAGTGGGCAGCAAAAGTCAGGGCAAGTAATGGAAGAGCAGACTGTGCCCAAAACTGTTTCAAAAGGAATTAAAAGCATGCGGTGATGGTTGAAACATACAAAGGTTACTGCTAGGCTAACAGTGTACAATCTGACAGCTTCATGAAAATTATAATTTTAAAAGCTGATTGTGCCCGTGCACAATAGCTAGATCATCCATCACTACGGAAATATCAGATTTTACCCCAAGTTTGTTATTTTGTATGATAATAAATAAATCATGCTGTGGAGTATTTTAAAGTCAAAGAAATACACTTAAAATGCCCAGTGACTTTTCAAAATGTTGTAAAAAGTATAAAAATATATCTTAAATACATTATTACCCAACATTCTACAAAGGTGTAAAACATCCCATTATAATTTTCTCTATCATGTGGCTTTGTGCTCATCCCACTGTCTAACATTTAATACAAAACTGACAGTGAAATTGTATTTTCACTAAGATTAAACTATCTGAACATGCACAGAGAATCTGGGTGTTGATAGCAGTTGAAAGATGATGAAGATGCTCAGTGCTTCTTCCTGAATCTGAGGTTCTTCCTGCGGCTGCCGGCACTGTCATTCCTTCCTTTCTGACCTCCTTTCTTTACACAGAAGTACTTGGTCACTGTCTTTCTGCACTGCTCACACTTCACTGCGCAACACCAGTGGAATTTACAATTACAGCTTGACACCATCTCAGCTTTGCGCTCTTCCACAGCCAGTCCACACTCTCCACATAACCTTTTGCAGCTCCTTTTCTCCCATTTGCTCAAATTCTTCCCCTTCTTGAGGCATTCGCGGCCCTCTGTGCCTGGTAAGCCCAGAGTGCGGTTTTCCAGGCAGTAATCAGGTGAGTCCTCGAGGTGGACCAGCTCTTTACGCGAGATTGAGCTAAAGGTCTCAGCGATGGCCCCCCGGCTGGCTGCACTGTTCCCTGCTCCTCGGAGGAGATCCACCTTCAAAGCCCTGTGGTACTTCTCCTTCAAGTAGTTCCCCACCTCCCTGAACTCTGGCAGCTGCAGCCAGCAGGTCTGAGTGGTGCAGCTTCCTGACACCCCATGACACTTACATGTCCTCTGCATGGTCCCCTTCACCGCCTGGAGACAGAGAAAAGCAGTAAAAGTTTTAATACTTTACTATGTATAATAGTACTATTTTAGTGCTGTGAAAAACTGTTAAAATATAGAATTACACTAAAAAAGTGTGCATATGATGATGTGTGTGGAAAAAATATTATTATTAAATATTAATTGTAACTTGATTTATGTATTTAAATAAAAAATTAAACTGACTGTATTTTTAAAAATTAGTTTAAAAACGGACGAATACACTGCAAGGACAACATCATAGAGATAGAGTTCCTTTTTCATCCTCAGTGTTTCCTGACTTTGCCCAACACAAAACAGCTGTTGGTTGAAAAGGGACGTTTTCTTTTTTCGTGAGGAGGGGATGAACTTTCTGTTGAGGTGAAGCTCAATCAAAGTTTCACGTTGAGTCCTATTGTTTCCCCAGAAGAAATAGGAGTATTTATTTAGCATGTTCATTATCAACATGTTTTCTAGTGTGAGGAGACCCAATGGTGAGTTCTATTGAGTGAAGAAATCAAAAAGAAGTTTTTCTCTCTTTCTATCCCCATTTTTTTCTGTTACAATGATGCTCCAGGTGCCATGGGGATCCCAGGACCCAACAGGGGGGAGCAAAGGCACCATAAACAAAGAGTACTTCAGCTGCACGCCTGTGGTCCCCTCACACTCCCTCGGGGCCAAACAAAGACCAACATAAATGTGGGATCCTTATTGCAAGAATAAAACTACTACACTTATTTTAAAAAGCAGCATAATACAGAATGCTGTGCAATGTCTGGCTCCCCAGGATCTCTAATTAAGCTTGCACCAGTGATCCTGAGATTCTTGAGTTGAGGTATTGTCATAAGGGGCATTCAACACTGGTAAATAGGCCTTTCTGGTACACCGAACACACTGTTATTATTGGGGACGAGTGGCACCTCACTTACAGCGACGTGAAAGGGATGCTTGGGTGGCACACTCAGTGTAATTCTAAGCAGGGAAAAATTATTCAAAAGGTGCTTTACACTGTGGAATCAGTTGGAGGGCTGGGAGAGATTCCCAAAATTTCAACCAAGCTGCCACCTGGTTGTAATACTGTATGGTTCAAAACAGGGTATAACATCTCATATTCGTACATACACTATGGGCTCATCGCTTACTGGCAAGTTGATTGAGTGAATTGAGATCTATTGTACCTTGCGCCCAGCCTCGTTATTGTGGAGATTCATGGCTGCCCGTGCATCTTGACCAGTCTCCAAAGCATCAACAAACTGTTTGGAGATTGCCTCACCAAAGCCCACATTGTCGCTGCAGCCACCCCACAGCCAGCCATGACCACCTGAGTGAGTGAAAAAGAATAAAACATTATCTCTGCAATTGCAATAAACAATTTCCCTTTGAGATTAATAAAGTTCTTTGAATGCTGTATTTAAAGCCCTTTAAGAATTTGTGATTTCACTTATCAGCTTCTGCCATGGGTATTCCTCTTACCGCGTTGCCCATTCCTGCTGTCATCGCAGCCGCAGTTGTCAAAATCTCCAAGGCTGCAGTTCCTGGTTAAAGTGTACATGACTCCAGCGGAGCTGATGGCATGAACAAACGCTGCCTCCCGATTCGCTGTCAACAGATAGACTCATTAGCCAGTTCGTCTCCTCACACAAACCACTCATTGTAAGTTAGAACCTTCATACAGGCAGGGATTCAGGAGGATGTTGTGAAATGGATTACTGTGTTTGTTTTGCCTCTAGCAACCGTGGCCACAATAACTATTCCAAAGGGTGATGACTAAGCAAACATCTCAATTTCACAAAGGAAAAAAAACTCCCCCCCTGAGGGATAACACAGAGACTTGCAACAAACAGAAGCACACTGTTACTAAACTGGGGTCTCTCTCTGCCTAGCTGCTGTGTGGAGATGTCTGAGCTGGTGTTAAAGCCAGCTGGGCTCTGGGGCCTCTGGACTTACCGCTGCGCAGGCTGCTGTGTGTGGAAAGCTGCAGCGCTCTCTCTGGGCAATTCCAGCGATCCCATGCAAATTGATATTTACACTCCTCTATGCCACTCTGAGCTCCTGCTGCCACACTACTGGAGTAGATCAGGTATGCCTGAAGCAGCAGAGACAGGGAAATATTAAACCCATAAAATAATAGACAGGCAGCCTGCATCATGCAACAATGTCAACATTATTTAAGATACAGTAGTTAGATGGTTGTGAAGCATCTGGCACAATATGATGTACAGTGTGTACTTTAAGTCATGAAAACCAGTAGTGTCTATCAACTTCAGTGATGAATTACCTGCATAAAATATAAGTGGTTGCATCCAACCTAGCAGATCCAACTCCATTACAAACAAATAAGTAAATGTAATTTTTAGAGACATAAATCTGAATCGAAATGCAGAGTTCATTTGATCTTTTCTAAGCTGAGTTCAAACATTATTTTTTAAACCCTAGTGAATACGATGAATTGCAGATCTCTTTAACCAGTATTCTGTGTCCTTGGCTTTCGCCGCCACTCTGTTGCTTGTTCAGACTGTGTGAAAGATAATATAACTAATATGTCTCAAGTGGCCTTTGGGGAGATCGAGGACCACCTCTTTCACAGGGGTCTGGCTCACTAATGATGACCACCCACTACATCATTGCCTGCCCTCGCCTCTTAACACATTCAACCCGCAGACACACAGAGCTGAATAAGAGCTCTGAATAAGGTCAAGTGTACGGAGAGGGGGAAAGAAAACCACAAAGGGCCAAGAATATCACTGATATATCATTAGTGCCATTGTTGTTTTCAACAGGTACCAGAGCTTGTCTATACACTTGAGTTAAGAAATCACAAGGACAACAGGCCAGCACTGAATAAACACAGAAACTGTTTTTGCTCTCTCTGTCTCTCTGTTGGGAAGAGACTGGGAAAAAAATGATCAAAAGAAAGTTGGCTTACCTTGGGTCCAGTCATCAAGAAATTATTCACTGACCTGGAAAAGGAGACAGCTTATTCAGTCAGGGAAGCTCAGTGTCCTTCACAAATTCCTCTGCTAACATGTCTCATTAGTGTGCATTGTAACATGTTAAACTGTGTCACCAGTGGGCAATCTGTACGGCTGAATTTGTAAAATAAATATTCAAATAAATACATCAGAACAGGGCAATGCCTTAATTATTACCCTTTAATACTGAAGTTTTAGGTTTCCAGGTTGTGGCCTAAAATTGTAGCTGGCTTCTTACTGTCATCTTACTGAGTTTACAATGAAATTAGACAGTTTTTAAATCTTGTCACACTAATTATAACTTATATATCTTAATTTATAAACTATGATGTATTGTATATGTTGATAGGTTATTAATAAGTTGTATTAATGTCAAGTTTTAAGTGCAGTTCTGAGTATTAACAACACTTATAAAGCACTTTTCTAGAAATAAGCAGCTAACCAGCTTTCACAACCTGGCAACCCCGAAGTTGTACTGATGAACAGCTTTATCAAACAAAACTTTAGTAAATGATTTATTCTGTTAATAACATGTGTTACAACTCACTGAAAGTGGAACTAATTAAATATATATATACCAATTCAGTCGACACTCTTTCACTTCCTGAAGTGTTCAATAAAATCATGCTAAGCTTTTTTCAACATTATTCTTACAACTGATGAGAGAAATAATATAATAATAATAATAATAATAATAATATAGATCATTTAATACAAAAGGAAATGTGTTGCATTTGCAGAGAATTGTTAGGGCAAATAGGTTTTAAGAGGACAACATCATCAGGACACAAACAAACTGAAAGATATTTAATTAAAATGATAATAAATAAGACTTACCAGCAGTAGCACGACTTCATGTGAGCCAGCAGTATAAAAATGTAATAGAAAACCTCCAAATGCATGAACATCCTGACAGGTGAGAGGGGTGACGGTAACTCTGAGCCCGTCCAAAGCCTGTAGACAGTCTGAAGATGGCGAGGAAACTGAGCGACCAGCACATGAAACTTCACCAGGGATTCCAAGATTCAAGAGGGGGCTCTGAAATGGAGCTGTTCTCGTCCCAACAAGAGATTATCTGCTTAATTAAAGATTTTCCCCCTTCTTACTCTCTTGGCCAATCAGAAGTATTGCACCAAGGAGAGACTGAAATGATCAAAAGGGCACCCTGGGCCTTCAGGGCCGGGCAACGGTAGGTCCCCTGCCTCCATTCAAGAGCAAAGGAAGATCAGTTTAATCCCATAGGAAAAGTGTAACACTGATCCCTTACATTTCTGCTCGGAAAACGAGTTTATTTAACTTATCTAACGTACAGCTGATTGTCGGGGATTAGACCTCTTGATGACGAATTGTTAGTTTGATAGGACAACACAAACTGGGGCCGCACTGTTTGTTCCTCAGGAAGTAATTCGTGGTTTAACGCAGGTGTGATTGAATCAAGGTTTATCACTCTGTCTTTCAAGACGATAAACCTTGTTTAAGATCTGGAACTGGGAACAGAAAATAACCTCAAACGCGTCATTTATGTTTACAAAAGGTTGGTGTGACATGAGAAAGACCTTTTGCAGACATGCCATTATTGTTATATCTGAATGCGGTGATTTTTTAAATTTTAATTATATTAATAAGTATTAAGAAGAAAATGACAATGCCTGATGTATTTTATAACTACATTATATGGTTTATTATTCATGTTTTCATCGCTACATTTGGTCATTTTCACATTAAAACATGCATCATCCGAATTTACCAGGCTGTGAGATTAATTTTAGCGACTGGAGAATTTAAAAGAGTGATGCCACCGACAGAAAATAGATGTCGGACTGGGATAGTGTGAAGCCTAATAGCCATTGATCGGATATGCGGCATTTGCATCCTAATGCACGTGGTCCCTACCAACACTGGATGAAGGGTTACTGCCCAATAACCCCGTCTGACCCTGAGGTCTCTCTCCCTTAGCGCAGGCAGCCCTTTAGCGATCTTCTTGTGTGCAAATTAGGATTAGAGAAAAGGTGATTTGGAAGGGGAACTTCTGAGGGATGTTTTTGGATTAAGATTTAAAGAGGAATGACAAGAAAGATGAGACAAAAGCGGGGCACATCTTCTTTTTTTATAGGTTCACGAATGTTTGCATGTAGGAAAGCAGCGCCAAAAACACACAGTTAGTTATTTTGTTGAAACAGGACAAGTCATTTACAAAATGATACAGCTACACTGTTTTAACACTTCGCACACATTTAATTGCCAGCAGCATGCAGGAATGTCAGTATAATATGACACAGGGAAATTAAAACATATCTTATAGACACACATGAATCTATTATGAACTTGAAATTCTTTATAATCTAACAATGTCTTACATTGGTTAACAAGTTCACGTTGCATAAGTTGTGTGCAAACTGACTGGCAGGGTGACCACACTGAGGTGTTACATGCCATGAAGAGGATGGCCTGATGGTCAGCATCCAATAGACTGAGAGCTGATGTCACTGTTTGGGCAACACGAATCAGCAGTGGTTTGACCACTTACAGTGCATCTGGTCCTGACTGGACTGTCAGTCTGGTGGCTGCACTCTTTGTGCCAAAATCACCCACAGCAATAAACAAACCACATTTACCATATTTCTTCAGAAAAAGGAACGATGTAAGATGCACTGTGTCGGCTGTTGCTTTGACTTGAATAAGCAGAGGGAGAAAGTGCACAGGACCTGGTTGAAAAATGTTGATTTTGACATACTCTGAAGAAATTGTCTTTTTGCTAGCCTACCTCAGAGCAATGTTTATGCTTATTTATTTCTACATTGTTGTGACATAATGAATCTGCAATTACATAGTCAGCAAAGACATGTTAAGTAGCCCATGTTTTATATTTTATTATGTTTTAGATTTAGCTAAAGCACAGATTAGAACCTGGAATGGTTTTCAATTCACACACTGGCTTCAACGGTTTATTTGTGACATTTCGTGCCTTCTTAATATGCATCAGTTGATTTGTACAGAGGACGTCTGGGTACCAAGTTAATGGCCCTATTGTACCATACATATTCATATTACAGCAAGAAACACACAGTCAAGTAAAGAGAAAAGGCACTCCATCATTACTTTAGGAAATGAAGGGCAGTCAGTCCAAAAGCCGTCCTTTGGTCTGATGAGTGCAAATGTGAGACTTTTGGTTTATTTGACAAAGAAGAAGAGTAATGGATTGCTGCATCAGATGATATGACCTCCACAATCCACAATCTAAAGAGTAACTCCTGTGATATTGTTGGAGAATCATTTCATGTGGCAGCAATTTCTGGATTATTTAACATTTTTTATTTACTGTATGATTCCGTTGATGTTTTTTATAGTTTAGATGTGTTTAATATTAATGTACAGTATTTAAAATATCTTGTTGTGCTCAAGGACACAACAGGCCTGGTACATGGTAACAAGAACATGTTCCCATCAGGACATAAGTTATCACAGTTAAAACTGCTTCATTTTGTAAATTTAACACTCTGCATGGGGTATTTTAACCGTGCTGCTACCAAAGTTAACTCAGTCTCGCTGTCACAATCATAAAGAACACAGCACCCTATTTTAGTTTTATCATCACAATTACGCAACATGTAGTTTGATTAATGTTATGCCTTTTGATGAATGAACAGTAACTTATTAATTGTATTTTAGTTTGTATACACACACTATACACACACTACCTTAACTAATGTTTTTGTTCTTGTCTTTCTTCAGCTAGCACGTTGTCTCTCTCCCTTCTCCCACAAGAAAAAAAAAGCTTTTACTTTATTATGTTTTTATCCTCAACAACTTAATTTTATAACAAGACTGTATAACTGTGGTCTTGTATTGTCCTTTATTGTTGTCAAATAAAACCACCTTTATATTACAAAAATAGCCTGTTTAACAATTTAAGACTGCAGAAGTAAATATATAATGCTGCAAAACATTATCTACATAACTGTCTACATAAAAGTGGTCACATTTCCACTAACATTTTTAGCAGACGAATTATGGCGTCACTAGTGCAGCAGTCTGACAACAGTAGATGTGGGTGACACGAGCATTAACAGTAGAGCAGATAACTCTGAAACAGAGAGGAACCTTTTTAGTAAATGAATATAAAAAAGGTGCATTAATAAAGTGTATAACGATACTTGCCTCACAATACTAATGCAAATTGTTCAGGCGGACACTATTCAAACCCACACAACTCATCAATGACCCCAGTTTTCCAAAAGGAAAATTCCATATGTCAATATACTACACTATGGGTTTCTGTGTTAAGTCTGCTGCACATTTTCCATTTAATAATGAAGCATTATATTTCTCTGATTCTTATAAGTGGCATGTTCTGTTATTTACAACACACTTGTAAAACTCTTGGTTGCTTTTAAGTAATTTTGTATCAGAGAGTGTCAGAGTTAACTTAACTCAATATTATCAGTAGTGGTTGCTATCACTGTAGGATCCAATCACTAATAAAGACAAAAATGGTGATCACATTTTTTATTCAGTATTTGCATAAGGATTATTACAGAATCCCAACAAAAACAGCAAAACATACTTAATGATATGTAGAAAATTGTGTTTATTTACTGCACATACAGTGGGAAAAAGCCTTTGAAAACTTCACCAGTTTTAAGGCATTCAACTTCAAGAAGTTAACACTGTAAAAATTGTCAATCTTAAAAAGCATGACAGATATCACAACAGTATAATTAATGAAATCACCACAATTCTGGAACTTGTTTTAGAGCAATGTTTTTGTTTGATTAAGCAAAAGGTCATTCATAACAAAAATATATGTTTTTAGGATTCGTTGAATGGTCCACCTTCTCCTTTATAAATAAGGGATTTCATTTATTCAAGTTTCAACTGTGATTGGACAGAAAATTTAAAGCTATATGTAACTTTTTATATTTTTAGTGGAGACATGTTCCATAACTTAAGAAAGTATAAAGCTAAAAACTCTTAATGTGGTATGGTGCTACACAGACTCTCAGAACAGCACTGAGAGAAATGCAGATAAATTTCTAACTAATGGTTTGTGAAATAGACATCCCCTTTTAACCATTCAGGGAATTTCATACCCTGTGCATCACATCACTTGCGTGTATCTATGCAGATTTTGACCATGGACGTAAGGTTTTGTCACTGAGTCAGTATTCGATGGATTGATTTCAGGTATCGTGCTACATGCTATGACTCCCAAAAAGTACATATTCTAGATTTAAGTTGTAATTAACTTAACCTGCACTTCTGATTGTTTAAATATGTGCAATCCTCATAAGGCTATTGGGTGTGTCACACAATACAAAAGGCAAATGCACTTCCTACACACGCCTCATTGGCCTTATCTGAGGGAGAGTAAGTGCATTTCCAGTGAATAGAAAATAAATGCAAATAATTCTCTTTTTTTTTTTTTCTTCATTTTTTCAGATAAAGAGTGAGAAGTCTAGTTCAGCTGAAATCCAGAAGTAACTACATGAAGAGGGTTAATAAAGTCTGAGGCAGCTTGTGCAGTAAAATGACTTCCACTCTACTACTAGTCAACCACAGCTGTACATGGCATCACATCAGAGAACCTCTTATTAATCCTCATTAGATGGAAAGTGCAACACATCTGAATCGTATTTACACAGGGTTACTGCAAATACATATTCACTGTGGACAGTCCAGCAGTGTTTAGACCGTCTTGGACTGATGGCCCTGAACACAGCAGCTGCTAAGACTGCTACTAAATAAAGATAATCTTAGGTTAAAGTGGACAAACAAAAATTAAACTCCACTCCCTACTGAGAAGTTTGAGCAATAGGCCATCAATTTTAGAGAAACTTCTTTGTTGAGGGTTTCGATAAAGCTTTAAAGTGCTGAATACTACTAATAAATACCACATTAATAAATAAAAAAATGCAGAAAATTATTCTGTAATCTCTGCTTTTCACGCATCACTCACACATATATGTTTGGTTGTTCTAATGCTGCCCAGTCAAATCCCAGTCATCCTTCTTCATTTCTGTTGTGCCTGTTTGATTTTGTGGCGAAAAAGCTGTGCTTGTACTTGTAGCCAAGTCCCCCCCTGACGCTAATAGTCAGTAAGGATGCTTCAAAACTTAAAAAAGAGACTCAGATCATTTCTATGAGTCTTAAAGCCATTATTAATCTCAGGAAGTTATAATCAGAAGCATAGAAATCACCACTCCAACACTGAATAATGCTATACCTGTTGCTACATTTTGTCTTGGTTTAACACCTCAGTACCAATTACAGAGTTTGCTGGTGGTGTGACTCAGCCACTTCTGATGCTGCCATCACCAGTTCGCTGGATGCGAGCGATGACTGCTTCCTTCGACACCTTCTTGCGGTCCTCAGCCAAACCCAGGAAACACATCATGTCAATAAAGGCAGTAGTGATATTGAGCTTCCAGCCAAACTCACTCGTGGCGTAGTCAAAGGGGAATGTGTGATGGTAGTTGTGAAAGCCTTCACCTTAAAAACAAAAAGAAACAGTTTTACATACAGTAAGTGGAGAGATTGAAGTGGAGCCTTACAGTATACAGAATTGAATAAAACGGACTTTTGTATTATTATTTACAATATATCAAAATCAGACTGATGTGGCTTGGATGTAATGGTAACAGTGCATGTCAAGAACCAGTGCTTCTTCAGCGATTCATCTTTGGTCAAAGTTGAACAAAGGTTGAAAAAACTCAGGAGGTACAGGAATTTGATCCTGCAGTAGAAAACATCTAATTACAGGCTAAACTGTAGAATTGTGCATTTTTGTGAAGTCTTTAGTTAGCCTGTGAATGTAGTGCCGTTTTACAGCCTACAGTGCCCAGTGTTGTTTTCAGTATCATGCTGCTGTTTGTGTCAGCAACCCAAAAAAAAGTATTGACTCACCCGAAACAATGATACTGAAAATAACATCAGTGTCCAACTCCAAAAACTGAATAAGTGCACAGATTTATGGCTGGCCACCTCTGAATGCGAAAGCTAAAACAGACACAGCCAGGATAAAATAAATATCCAGCACTGGATTAGCACACAGTCCCATTACAGCAGCCAAACCGAATCAGCTGAGACAGAGCGCCCATTGAGTTTCACTTGACAAGACAAGCTTTCAACAAGTGATGAAAAGGTCATTGAAACACAGACAGTAAATTACACAAATGCTTATGTAACAACATTACACTACACACACACACTACCTTAGGACATATAATAGTAATTAATGAACAGTATGGTTCTTTACCTACAGCACTGAAGGCAACAAATGGATTTTCCCTTGGGCTAATGGTTTTGTCATAAGGCCTATTGCCCCAAATGTGCGCAGCGCTGTTGACCAGCCAGGTGGCATTGAGTACCAAAGCATATCTCATGAGTCCGGGTATGAAGTATGCCACAGTCAAGGATTCACCCCAAAAGAACCAGGGCACCAGCGTGGGCATGATGAAGCACAGGGTAACCACAGAGAGCTTGTAGTGCCTGAAATCAACACACATTCACCCTTCAGTCTTAAGCATAATTTCTAAAGTAGATTTTCAAATAGATAGCCAAGCTGCTGTACACATGTCACTGTAAAGGGTTGACATTTATTGTTATGAGGGGATTTATAAACATACAGTATTAATGTGATTATCCATGCGTGACATGCACAGTTGACATGTCCTTCTGATTGACTTGCTCTGGACAATAGTAATCTGAGAGCATAACAGAAAATCTGACACTGCTTCCTAAAGACTAGAAATAAAACCAGCCTGCAGAGATTGTATGGGAGCACAATTATTCAGTGTGATTTAGTCAACATTTCTGAGTAATGGTTACCGTCTCTGGAACATAACCACTTTATCTGCCTTCAGGTCTGACATCTCCAGCTTCTGGCCCTTCTCAATGACGTCAGGATGTTTACGAACCAGCAGCCAGCCAATGTGGGCAAAGAAGAATCCCCGTGTTGCATTGTGAGGGTCTGCGTCCGTTTCTGAGTACTTGTGGTGGACACGGTGGTCCCTCGCCCACTCATATACATCATTCTGCTCACACAGAGACAGGTGAAGATAAGGAGCAGTACAAAGGGGTACCCATAAATATACAGAAATGTGTCAGAAAATCTAAATAAGGAATCAGGAATAATCAGGAATGATGGTCTGATTTGTACAGTGAAGCTCAAACATCACAGTCAAAAAACAACATGACATTTTTAAGGGCAACTATAGAAAAATAAATGGCAACATTTTCCCCTGTTTTACCTGAAAGGCCATTGAGTTAGCAATAACAAGGAAGACTCGCAGGGGAAAGGAAGCCTTATAGGATCTGTGGCTCCATAATCTGTGGGCACCAGCAGTCACACCAAGGGCACTGATGACATAGCACAGTGCAGCTGAAAAGGAAAGATGGAAAAGATATCTTAGGAAAAACTGTTACCACTACACTGAGATTAATTTCACGCCCATGAGAACAGAGTCACTAGAACACCATGTTTTTTCCATTACATCCAGGCCTCTTTGTGCTGAGAAAAGTCCTCCATGTGGGGAGCTGGGACAGTAAGAGCGAGCAGGTCTGCCCTCACACTTTTGTTTTTCCAAAACTGCTGAATGTGTTTCTATGTGAAGCCCAGACAAGACTAACCAGGATTTGAGAACCGGAGGCTTCTGACTGGCAAAGAGCATTCTGTTGTGGTGCCACACAGCTCACAATGGGATGTCTGTGGGAATGGTGATTGTGCTTTGTCTTCCCCAGTGAAATAATATGCAGCTCAGCATTGCAAAGAGAGGGGGAAATTATGGAGCGCCGGAGTGGAAACAAAGTTGACACTGTGCAGGAATTCGAGTCACGCTCAGTAGTTTACAAATATAGGGCAAGTTATCCAGAAACCAGTTTGGCCACTGAAATTCATATATTTCTGGTGAGACATTTAACATATTCAAAGCTCCAATAGTTTACAATGAGGCACTGACTGTGTGTGTGTGTTTGTCTGTGTGTCCTGTGGAGTCTTACAAACATGGATGTGTATAATGAAAATTATAATCCAGAGCGAGTCGTTATTCATTATTCCCACCAGTTTATAGTATGTACGTCATGCAGTGTGTCAGTGTGTAGTGCTGCAGTTAGCAATGATCAGCACATTTTGTCGTCTGTGCTCTACGGGAAGGAAAATAACTAAACGCTACCAAACTCATCCTGTTATACTTCAATACTTACTCCATGCGAGAGTTAAAGCCGATGCGGAAGGAATGAGAGTGAGTCCATACAGCGCACTAACATGCAGGAGGAACATCAGTATGATATTTCTCCACACCAGTCTCATCGGCGGTTTGGGACCATCTTTCTCTTTATAGGTGTCGTCAAAAACATCCTCCACCGTCGATGTTTCTCCCATGACATCGCCATTCTGTAGCTTCCCGGCATGACGGTTCCTGGTTTCCGTTTCGGTCATTTTGCTGAAGGGTTTTCTGTAATAGCAGTGTGCAACAGGGAAAAGGAGAGAGATGCTGCTCGGTTAAATGCGCTCAGCGGGATGAGGGGTAGAGAGGGGAGACGGTTACGCACATGCAACGCCTGGTAGTTTAACTCTCCAGCTGCGGCATCGAAAAACTGGCTGGTAGCATAATGAGAGTGGCATCAGTGTTGTATGCTGCTGCTCTGCTGCTGTCTTATAGCAGCCTGGCTAACTAAACGGTAGGGTGTGTGGTATATTACGCTGTCAACATCCTAGGGATGATTTATCGACATTAAAAATAACATTATTTCCATACTCGTGTGACTTGTGTTCTAACTATTATCGGCTATTTGTTGTGTTGTGGTGCAAAATTAAAGAAAACCTTTAATCGCAAAAGTCAAATTTAGGCTAACTCACTTAGAGAAACTAGTTTATTTGTGTCAGTCTTCTATTCTCCGTGTTGATCCATAATCAATTAATCAATTAGTCATTAATATTTAGGGTTGGCATTACCACTTCGTGAGATGAGTTTAAGTTTAGTGGACCACGCCAAATTATACTGTATAACTATAACTATTCATTATCGCCGAATATCCAGGTCTTGTGTCTTTAAAACAAAAAACAATAATAAGTATAATAACTTTGAATAAAGGCTACTGTACCAGTGTATTAAGATGTATTAAAGAAATTATACATGACTCCGATAAATAAACTACGATTTCCTGTGAGACATAAATGAGGTCAAAGCACCGATCGGGTTATAATATTAAGGCAATACTATTTTAATAATAATAACAACAACAATTATTATTGTTATTATTATTATTATTATTATTATTATTATTATTATATTAATAATAATTATTGTTGTTGTTGTTGTTGAAATAAACTAATAAACAGACATGTAGCCTATCACAGTTACCAACAGGCTGCCGATGGAAATCGACATTTGACATCTCTGACAATGTCCTTACATTTTACCCGAACGAGTAAACTCACCGTGTGATCTGCAACTGCTGTTTGCTACTCAAGTATGCGCACTTCTGAAAATCTCTTTTGCCTACACTGAGATCTTTTTAATGCTCCATAGTGAAATTGATGCCCTCGGCTCTCAATATCCTATTGGCTGTTTGCTTAACTGATGTTACCACCCTGCGTTATTATCTCCATCTGTTGCACAATGTGTCAAACAAAGGATCTAAATATGTCTCTTTATCTCAATAAACGTGGCAACCACAGGTCACCTCATGGCATCGTGGTGCAACACTCTGACACGGGGTCATCAAGAAAATGGAAAATTCAGATTCACTGGTCAGTTTAACTGCAGTTTTGTTGCTTTGCAAGTTCGTTTCTAAGCAAATGTAGTTTGGGGTAGGTGTGAACTGCGGCAAAATATCCCAACTTTTATTTATTATTTATTAGACACAGTACATTGCCCAGTAGAGTATGTTAAATAACTCTGTGATGTTGACATCAGCGATGAAAGTACAATTTTTACCTAAGGACAGAAAAGGGAATGGTTGATAAGTGTTCATCCAGTGTAAACAAAGCTGATGCCAATGCTATTTTTATACTTCACCCATGTTGAAGCTGCAGTCAGTGATGCAACTACTACTCCTATTAAGTTAGAATATATAAGTCACTCACAATTTAACCCATAGTATGAGTTCCCCAATGTATTACCAATAAATGTATAATCAGTATATCTATAACTCACTCTACAAACTATTGATGGGTAGTGGACAGTGAAGCTCTGAAGGTCATGCTGTGCATGGGGGTTGACCTTCAGAAGATGTGCTGCCTTTCACGCTGGAGTTAGACAATCTTTGTCAAAGGCTGGAGTTGCTACATTCTGTGCCGAGGCAGGGTTTTCAAGAGTTTGTTGAACCTTTCAGGACTTTTTCCTACAGGTTCTGTGAAGATTTCACAAAAACAACCTTCTGAAAACCTTAAGGTAACACTTGCTAGTGGTGCTGCATATGGTTTTTAAAAAGTAACCTTAAAAGTACCTGCCTTGAACAGCGTGTATTTAAAGAACGTCCATACAATGTTATATATGTTACAAGAAAAGCAATCAAATGGGAATGTTTAGAGAACGTCGTGCGTTTGAAAACAGCATTGATGGAGCTTTATGTAGAAAATGGTTTACTTTGTTTCGTCAAGCACATACCCTGGTCAAGAGGGTTACAAAAACATACAGTGATTTTTTTCCAGTTATCAGTTTCGGTAAAGTTTGCTCAAACAAAAGCAACATAGAAAGAATCTGAAAACTGCACATTGATATGAACCCCAGCACCCTGGCATAATGATGGGGGGTAAAATCATCAAATTACTTCACTCAGTTGATAAAAGAACACGCGACCATTAAGTCAAGGCCGCCTTGTTGCAGTCATGACCTCATATAAACTGTGGTAACCTCTGAGAAACAAAACTTGGCCACTCACGCTGTACACTCACTCATTACGTTGTGACTCCAGTGAACAAGTCAACCCACACAGAGAACGTGCAACAGCTGTTTTCTAAAAGGGTGAAATCAAAGAAGCTGTAATGGCACCATCTACTGCACAAACATGGGCACTGCACGTCATGACAAATTACGCTGATTGACCAAATTATTAGGTGTACCTGTACAGTCTTAAACAATCCAATATGACAGCTGTGCCATAAATTCTGCTCTAAGTATAATTTCTCAGTTTTTGTTGGGATAATTCTACTATATCTTCATTATTGAAGTCTCAGTGGAGATTAAGATTGTTTGTAATATTTTGGCCACCCTGTTTCCATAAATGAGAACATCAGATTGTTCAGATGTACCTAATGAAGTGCTCAGTCACTGTATTTTAGAGAGTATCTAATATCAATGTAATAGCCCTAAATATTAACAAAGAAACAGCATATAAAAATAGTAATTTGGTGTTGCAGCTATACAACACAGGTCTGGGAGAAAGGCTAATAAAGAAAATAGCTGTGTGGGTGAACCACAGATATGATTTTCATTAGCTTTCTAAAGTGATCAGAGTTGCTGGTGAAACGTTAAAGCTCACCTCTGACCATATCTACTACCTTTCAAAAAGTAGCACCAGTTCACAATGAGGAGTGTGTGGGAACAAGTCCACAGGTACAGCCATAGTTGGGGAAAATGCCTCTCCTGTGAGTTTTTTCTGCAGACTGGGTTCACAACAAAGCTCCCTGAAGTTCCTCATAGCCTCTCCATCTGGTTTACAGGAAACGTAGACCAGTCTGCGGATGGCAGGTTGGTTCCGTAAAGCTCTGACCACTTTGTGGTGCAGGCCAGCGCGAGCAGGGTTTACTACAGCTGTAAGGCCTCCACCTGTGGTGCTCAATTGGGTCATAAGTGCTGGTAGCACCACCTCTGCTTTCCCAGGAATAAATTCACAGTTCAGTACACTATTGAGAGCTGCATTGTGTCTAGCATCTTCCACAGCTTGTTCTATGAGCTCTACACCAACAACTCTGTCTACTTTGGGAGACACAGTAATGCCAATGGCACCAGTGCCACAGCACACATCTAGAAGTGTACCACTAAATGCATTTCCTCCCCCACCTTCCTCGTTGTTTGGCACACACAGTTCTCTCACGGTGCCATAGAGCACCTCAGCAGCTGACTGGTTCACCTGGAAAAAAGCATCAGGAGAGATGCGGAACTTGAAGCCCAGCACCTGTGGATGACAAAACAACACAGGAACAGAAGCTGAAAACACACATGATGTTGACATACATTGATTTAGTGCTGCCTGCTCTTCTCCGACTATTGTCCTCAATACTCATAGGGACAGTCAATATATTTTACATGTAGATGTCATCTTGAATAAATACTGAAAATAGTTGTACCACCATCTTAAAAAATATTACTGTAAATTCCAGTGAAATGTGTAAAATGTATTGGCATATTTTACATGGATTTTAACACAAAAATGAACCAGAGGTAGTAGCTTTCTCTTCAGACAAGTTAGACAGAATGGTTTCAATTTTTTGCTGTGTGAAGTTACAGAATCTCTGTAATGTAATTCTGTCACCAGCACTGTATATTACCTCCTCATATATGTGTGGCTGACCATACAGGAGCTGGTAGGGGGATTCCTCATGAGTGCAGCGGGTCATGGTGCTCTCCTGAAAGAACAGTGAGTCCAGCTGACAGACTGATCCAGGACCCTGTGTGAAGTATTCTAGAAGATCAGCTTTATGAACTGCCACCTCATCTGGGGTGAGCGTCTGTGGATGGAAATACACTATAGCCATGGTGTGGCCCTCTGTGTTTGTCCTCACTGTGACCTCTCTCCAGTGACCCCCAGTGTGGAACAGTAGACAGGGCTCCAGGGAAGACTGGCGGATGAAGTCTTGGTAGCATCTGGCTACCAGTTTGTGCTTCTCTGGCATATTAAGCAGGTGGTCTCCACTGATGCAGACAATTGTTCCCTCCCTGCCTGTGCCCACATAAAACCCAACTGTCTTTGGATTTCCATCAACGCCTGTGTTCACAGAAAATGTAGACTTGTTGCGGTATCCATCCCGGACTGGTGATGGCAGAATTGGGAGTACAGGGAAACTGAGTTTACTTCTGATGGGTGACGAGGATTGTGATTGAAAGTCACCTGAAAGATGCTGGGAGAGCTGAGACAGTATCCCTTCCTGGTGCTTTTGCTTGAGCTCAAGCTGCTCATCATAACTCAGCCTCCAGAGGGGGGTGACCGCATTCGCCAGCCTTTCCTCCCAGGACAAATCATCAGTCCAAGGTGGTTTCTTGTGACTTTTTCTCCACCGTTTCTTTGAAGGTGGTTTTCCCTGGTCAGCTAAAATAGTTCCACTGGTTGAAAAGAAGAGTGAGGTTTTCCTCAATGAATACAGAATCCTGCGTCTAACATAAAGGACTGACGTACTACGTGTAGCTGCCAGAGCCATTGTGATTTTAGTTGAGGGTAAGACTATAAAACTACCATTACTGACTTTAAATGTTGAAATCTGCTGAGTGTTAAGGAGACGCACGCCGAAGACTCAGTTGAACTGTTATGACGTCTTATTTACGAGCCAGTTACGTTCCAAACGTCATCTCCGTGCGAGCAGGGCAAATAAACATTTCCGCTGTGTCGCGATGGACTCAAACAAGGACGAAGCTGAACGGTGCATTAAAATAGCCCTAAATGCGATCAGTAACAGCCAGCCAGATAAAGCCAGGAAGTTTCTGGAGAAGGCCCAGCGCCTGTTTCCGACCGATCATGCAAAAAGTACGTCGAATAACCGTCTGTTTCAGCATTGATTTTTATGTCGATTGGTGGGCCATCGCTGTGAAACCTAATCGGCTAGCGTTAGCATAACTTAACGCTAACCGTCTTATCGTTACACCACCTGCTCATAACCGTCCTGGTATTTGTAGTTTTTCCGCCAACCAAACGCAATGATACTGATAATGTTGGCTGTTCTTTGTCTTAAGTTTAAGCTCGTTCATTCTGAGTTAATATTTGCTACGGTCCTCGCTGGCTGCTACAATGCTAGCTAACCATTAGCTCACTGGCCTAGCAGTGGCTAACTTGGAAACGGACATAGCGTCAGCTGATATATCTGAATAACACGACTCCACTTTCTTTACAGATTTATTGGATTCATTAGTGCAGAATGGAAAGCCTCCAGATGAGAACGGCAGTCCGGTGAATGGAGAGCCACCCACTATGAGGCACCGAAGTCACGGAGAGGAGGCTGATGTGTCCGCACAGGGGGCCACAGACTCTGCCAAGTCGTACACTGCAGAGCAGCTGGATGCCGTCAGAAAGTCAGTGCATATATGGATCTGCTCTTTTGTTTTAGTAATAATCTCACTACATAGCATTAGTAGCGAGATAGAATAAGTTGAGTATGTTGACCAAGAAATTAAAGGTTGTTCAGTAACACAGTCCACTATGATATTTCAGGCAATAAACAAAGATAAATGTAGTATATGACATTTTTATTTAGTTCAAAACTGAAGGTGTCCATTATTTAGAAATAATAAAATGAGCTTACTGAGGTATTAAGTGTCACATTAATATCTCAGGGATGCATACATATATACACTGCTCAAAAAAATAAAGGGAACACTTAAACAACACATTCTAGATGAATGAAATCTTCCAGTTAAAAACCTTCATTTATTACATAGTGGAATGCGCTGAGAACAAAATAACATAAGAATGATCAGTGGAAATCAAAATTATTATTCCATGGAGGTCTGGATTCAGAATCATATTTAACGTAAAAGTGGAAAAGTCAGATCGCAGGCTGATCCAACTTTTGTGGAAATTCCTCAAGACAAGAGGCTCAGTAGTGTGTGTGGCCTCCACATACCTGTATGCACTCCCTACAACATCTGGGCATGATCCTGATGAGACGACAGATGTTCTCCTGAGTGATCTCTTCCCAGACCTGGATCAGGGCATCAGACAACTCCTGGACAGTCTGTGGTTCAACATAGCGTTGTGGATGGAATGAGACGTGATGTCCCAGAGGTGCCCGGATTCAGGTCTGAGGAAAGAGCAGGCCAGTCCATAGCATCAATGCCTTCATCATGCAGGAACTGCTGACACTCTGCAGCCACATGAGGCCTCGCAATGTCATGCATCAGAAGCAACCCAGGGCCCACTAGACCAGCATATGATCTACTGAGGATCTCATCCCGGTATCTAATGGCAGTCAGGGCACCTCTGGCTAGCACATATAGGCCTGTGCAGCCCTCCAAGGAAATGCCTCCCCAAAACATCACTCACCCACCGCCAAACCGGTCATGCTGGAAAATGTTGCAGGCAGCAGAACTTTCTCTGCGGCGTCTCAAGACACTGCCTGCGTGGTATTGGGCTGTGAGCACAGGCCCCCACTCGTGGATGCCTCAAACCACTCTCATGGAGTCTGTTTTTGACAGTTTGAGCAGAAACATGCACATTAGTGGCCTGCTGGAGGTCTCTGGCAGTGCTCCTCCTGTTCTTCCTTGCCCAAAGGAGCAGATAGCGGTCCTGCTGCTGGGTTGTTGTCCTCCTACGCCTCCTCCACGTCTCCTGGTATCTCCTCCATGCTCTTGACACTGTGCTGGAAGACACAGCAAACCTTCTTGCCACAGTGCGTGGCAAGAAGTGTGATGGACTTGGACTTGCATTGGAATGATTATGTGTTCCCTTTATTTTTTTGAGGTGTGTGTGTGTTGTATCATATTATTTTACCCTTTTGTCATAAGTCTGTGTTTCTTTTATTGCAGGATTAAGAGCTGTAAAGATTACTACCAAATTCTAGGAGTTGAAAAGACCTCCTCTGAGGAGGAACTTAAAAAGGCTTACAGAAAACTTGCTCTGAAGTTTCACCCAGATAAAAATCACGCACCTGGTGCCACTGAGGCATTTAAAGGTAATCTAAAAATAATTCACTATTGTTCTGTGGGGGGCATGTCAATGACAGCTTACTGAATGGAGATTTTGTGTCTTCCAGCTATTGGTAACGCCTATGCTGTACTGAGTAATCCTGAGAAACGAAGGCAGTATGACCAGTATGGAGAGGAGCGATCACACCCAAGCAGGCACAGACACCATCGTGATTTTGAAGCTGACATTTCTCCTGAAGACCTCTTCAATATGTTCTTCGGGGGAGGTTTCCCATCAAGTAAGTAAAGACCAGATAAATATACAGTAGTTTACATTTGTGCATTACTGTCAATGTCCAGGGGCACTTTGATTTTAATGTTTGATGTAACATGTTTTGTTAAATTGTTAGATTAACCCATTTGATATGAATGGAAGGCAGAAGCCATAACTGTGTTTTGCATAACCTGTGTCACATCTGATGGTCATTATCTGTAACACTATATACTTTTTGATTGTCCTCATGTAGCACTTTTCAAAACAAGGTTACAAAGTGCTGCACAATAGCAATAAAAGTACAGTTTCAAAATAAATAAAAAGTTCATATGTAGAATAATTTACCCATAAAACACATACGTACACATACCCGCAAATGAGCATACACGTGCGCATACATACAATCATAAAACATTAATATAATTGTAGGAACTAGCAGAGATTATTAAAAAATTTTATACGAATGTTCTCTATGGTACAAGCAGGTCTCTAATATATGGTGCCTGACCATGTAAGGCTTTAAAAACAGTAAATAAATTGTTGTAATTAGTTGTAAACATTATTGGTAACCAGTGAAGAGGCAAGGAATATAAGTTATATGATCCTTTCTATTTGATTTTGTCAGCAGTCTTGCAGCAGCATTTTGAATTAGTTGGACACATGTAATGGATAGGTAGTAATCCCTGAGTAAATGAAGTTACAATAATCTAAACTAGAAAAAATTAGGGGAATAATGTAAGGCAGCTTTATTTATATAATACCTTCCACACAGGAAAATTCAGAGTCCTTTACAAAAACATAAAATATAAAAAATTTATAAAAACATTTTCAATAAAAAAACATTTCCAGCATAGTGTATATGTTTTTTGTAGTGACCAGGTGATAACCACATAATGTAATATCCTGTATGTGTCATCTAACTGTTCCTAAATATATCCTTCCTAGTGAATGATCATCTGCAATATTGTACTGAAAACCTGCACTGTCTTGGGCCTTGCTTTTAAATGTCTAAGGGCCACTGCCACATTATCTTTTTTAATCATCATTTGCTTGCATTCTTTTCAGGTAACGTACATGTTTACAGAAATGGAATGCACTTTGCACATCATAATAGACAAGAAAGACGAGAACAGCAGAGAGATGTAAGTTCTGTCTGTACTGCTTTAATCACACTTTACCAGAATTTTATACCAGACTATGTGGAGTATAATCTGTTACAATTATTGATCAATTGTGTTTTTTCCTGCGGACAGGGAGGTCTGGCTCTGTTTGTCCAGCTGATGCCCATCTTAATCCTCATCATTGTCTCCGCTCTGAGCCAGATGATGGTCACCCAACCTCCCTACAGCCTTAGCTACCGCCCGTAAGTGGTTAAAACTGTCCCAAAGCTTTCTGATGTGTTTGTGAAAATATTTCATTGTCTCAATCCCAGTTTATTTTGTATGTTTATCAGGTCTGCTGGACATATTCACAAAAGGCATACACCAAACTTGAAGGTGCCTTTCTATGTGGGAGACCGTTTCAATGAAGAACATTCTGGGAATAACCTGAAGATAGTTGAGAGAAGTGTAGAAGAAGACTATATCTCCAACCTCAGAAACAACTGTTGGAAGGAGAAGCAGCAGAGTAAGTTTAATAGGGCAGGTTTTTCTTCGTTAGATTGGGGTCAGTGCTTCGTATGTTTTCATTGATTTTTACCTTGAAACTGGATTAAGAATCAATGAGCAGCATTGTTGCAGATTTTCTGTTGATCAGATTATTAATCTCTAGTTTACAGTACTGCATCTGTACATAATGCTACCTGGATTTCAGCTGCTTTCTTTTATTATTTTAGTGTTTTTAGTTCACTACTGACACAAAGACTCTGACAAAATGGTTGGTGCCCTTCTGTTAAAGAAAGAAAAACTCACAATGGTCATTGACATAATGTGAAACTGACTAAAGTAATAATAATATTAAAAACATCTAATAAAACGGACCTGGACAAAAATGATGGTACCCCTAGAAAAGATACAGGTGTCTTCAAACTTCTGTCAGTCTGGCTATTTAGAGGGTGAAAAGTAGTCACTGTGCTGTTTGGTATCATGGAACACAGAAAGCTAAGGACAGAGTTGTCTCAGGAGATTAGAAAGAAAATTATAGACAAACATGTTAAAAGTAAAGGCTGTAAGACCATCTTCAAACAGCTTGATGTTCCTGTAACTACAGTTGCACATATTATTCAGTCATTTAAGGTCCACAGGACTGTAGCCAACCTCCATGGAATTGTCAGTCTTTTGCAGGACTTGGTCTCAGTCGCATGTCCAACAGGATAATAACCCAAAACACAGCCAAAAACACCCAAAATGGCTAAGAACAAAACATTAGACCTTTCTCAAGTGGCTTTTATGAGCCCTGATCTGAATCCTATTGAATATTTGTAGAAAGAGCTGAAATATGCAGTTTGGACAAGGCAACCTTCAAACCTGAGACAGCTGGAGCAGTTTGCTCATGAGGAGTGGGCCAGAAATACCTGTCGACTGGTGCAGAAGTCTCATCGAGAGTTACAGAAATAATTCGATTGCAGCGATTGCCTCAAAAGTTATGGGTACCATCATTTTTTTCAGGCCAGTTTCATTAGTTTGTTCTTTAAAATGCTTCTGCTGAACCACAATTCAAAAGCATTGTCTGATTTTCATTAGTTAATTTTCAGTAAATCTTTATTTATTACATTTTGTCATCTTCACATTATATCAGTGACAAAGTTTTTCTTTCCTAAACAGAAGGGTGGAAACAATTTTGTCCATGTCTGTAAAATAAAATAAAACTGAGTTACTTACAACAGCTTAAAACAACCATTTCCTTTTGTACTTTCAGAGGAAGGCTTACTGTATCGTGCTCGTTACTTTGGAGATTCTGAGTTGTACCAAAGGGCACAGAGAATGGGGACGCCTAGTTGTTCCAGATTATCTGAGATTCAGGTTATATTGGATGGATAAAAACTTACGCACAAAAGGGTAAGTTACTACAAACATCACATAGGCATTACTGTATAATTTCTAAGATACACATATTTATGTTTCCCATTATTCACAGATCAGACACACCCTATATTACTGTTGCTATACTGTATTTTCTGGATTAATTCCCAATATATTTGTTTGTTTGTTTTTTGTATCTGCTCTATTTGTTTATGTAGGAGTTTGTCTGGAGCGTTTTGGCTGTGTGCAAAATGTAATAAATGTTTATCCTGTAGAGTGACAGCTGCATAACTATCACTATTTTCTTTTCTGTAGGTTCGCCAGTACTTGAATCTAATTGGAAGAAATCAGTCAGAGCCCACTCAAATTCGAGCATATTTCTGCAGCAAACCAAGAATATCAAAAATGCCTTATGTGCAGTGGGCAGCAGACCTCGTCAGGGAACCTCTCTGCAATTTGGTGTAGATTGACTTCCTGTAGAACTGCGAAAAGCTTTGAATTGACTGCTGATATTTTCTTACACTAGTGTCTTCAGGATGGTGAGAGTCTGCTGAGCATCAGAGTGAGAAGAAAGAGCATAGTTGTCTATTTGAATGGTTAACAAAGCTGCTGAGATTAGCTTTCTGTGTCCCAATCATTTTTTTTTTTCTTAAATATTTTGAGAAACCTCATGGCCTTCTCATAGACAAATGTCTGAGCCACTCACAAGGAAAGTATAATTTTTATAGTTCTTACCAATGTAAATATGCATTTTACTTTTAACAGTGCAGGGTTTATTGAAGTTAATATAATGTACTATAATGTTATTATGTGGATTTGCTTGTAGCCTGTTGGATCATAAGTATTGAAAATCATTGCACAAATAAAAGTAAACCATATTTATTAAATTAACATGCTAAAATTGTACAAAGGTTTCTTTGAATTAAATTTGTCCAATGATCAATGGATACATCTTTTTTTTTTTAAACACTGACACTTTCTCATATGAGTTAATGAGTTTATTTTTGAATCCTATTATATATCTCGTGCTGCTTTAAAGCAAGTTTTTAACTACACATCATGGAACAGTGACAATCACATGTACCCATGTATTCAGAGGAGACACGATGTGATTGATGTTTGAATGTGTTGTTGGCTACTTTTCTCTCAATGAGAAAAATAAACTGTGGGTGTCAGACGGCTTCAGAAAGAACATAAGAATAAAAATAAAATCTAAAGGTAATTAGATGTGTATTCATCAAGTTATCCTTACTAATTAAACCTGCATTAGCAAACAACATGCTATTGGGAGACTACTGTTTGCTGATTAGACCTCTCTTTTCCAGCTCCACTATAAATGTCAACACTGTATTTCCAGTCAATTAGATGTTATAAAATCTGCTTTTTTTTTCAGAAACCTTGTAATGTGTAGTTTTTTTCCACTGGTAGTGCATGCGTTTTGTTTTTGTATACCAGCTGTATGTAGGATGGATATATGCTACAGCACGCGATTACAAAAAAGGAAACACAAATTAATAAAAAATAATTTATTTGTTCAAGCTTAGTAAGTTTTTACAAAAACACAAGTTTCAGGCAACGATATTTGTATGTCAAATACATCACCATACAGTCATGCCCTCAAGGGTGTGACTTTACATTCACTGGAAAGAAACTGATCCATGTTTAAATGTGTTTTCATTGATGAGTCACCTGTAACCAGGTGAGTAGCTGCCATGAGACATTGCACCTTGTTTTCATGGAAAATCTTGGATACGCAATACACAATGGGTATGTCTTAAGAGCATACTGTCAGTACTATGTGACATGTACGATGAAGCCATAATACATTGTCTTACGAAGACAGACCTCTTCACAGTCCACAGGAATTCAGCTTATCAGGGAGAGCAGATGTGAGATCAACAGCACTCCTCAATAAGCAGATCCCCTGAACAATACAGTTTCCTCTTAATGGCCCTGAAGCTCCTACTCAGCCTCAGAGTGTTTTTGTGTCTCTGGGACAATGGAGACATCTGCGGGGATGCGCTACTCTTGAAGAGCTTCTGAACTTTAGGCCACAGTCCACTGGACTCGAGCCTCAGCACCAGGGTCACATGGAAGGTTGGGACGAGGGTGGCATCCACTGCTATTTGGTCCACGGTACATAGGGAGCCCTGGTCCCCTTTGTCTACACACAGGTCAATAAGTGCTCCTCTGAGGCCACAAGGCTCAGAGACAGCCAGGTGGAGCAGCTCCTGGCAGATATTGTGCAGCAGACAGTCAGGTAAGATGAGTTTGGAGAAGCCCAAGATGTGAGATCCATTGTTAAGGCATTCTGTGATAGTTGCTACAACTTCTGTAGCCAAGGTCTCCTCCAGAGGATAACAGAGGAAGCTGCTGTCTGAGTCGGACAGGGACACATCTGCCACAGATCCTAAAACAAAAAAGAATAAAGGTTAATATCTTGTCTGGTAGTGAAGGATTCATCCTAAACATTTTTTCTAATGTGGTTATTAAAACATGAATAGATCATTAATAAAGGTCTTTGTCCAGTTTCTCTCTTTTCCATATGCAAGTGAACAAAACAACAAAAAACTAAAACGATTCCAAAACAAAAGACAAAGAGCCCTTCTCCTCACCAGTTTCACTTGTGCAGCACTGCTCTGTTGTGACCCTCTGGTTGAGCCCCTTCAGCTCGGTAAGCTTCTGCAGCAAACTGCCCCAGGACAGTCGATTTGAAGCCCTGTCCTCCGCTGGAGAAGGAGGAAAACTGCCATCCAGTGAGTGGTCGCAGGAGAAAGACATCTTCACAAACCAAAAAAAAATTGTCCGCTGCGAAATAAAGTGACTACAAAGGTGTAACAGTCCTGTAACAGTGGAAGGGCTCCTCCTGCGCCACCAGACCAGCTGGAAAACACACTTCGCAACAATGGAACAAAGCATTAAATACCCGAGCCCGGACGCCCCGCCCACTCCATTTCTCAACCAATGAGGCTTCAGCTCACGTCCTCAGCGCTCTGCCCTGCCTGGTAACACTTTTAGTCCTTTTGATGAGCTGAAGGCCCCGCAGCCCTGCAGGCTCCCTGCCCTGCCCCCAACCCAACCACACAACCTCATGTCTTTTTCTTTACAAAGTTATTTGACAATAAATATGAAATTAAACACCAAGCAGCAAAACTGACAGCCAATAAACGCACGTCTCCAGAATGAGATGAATCAGTGAAATACTCTCACACACACACTCACACACTCAGTGTTTAAACAATAGTGATGAAAGAGCTGTGAAATGATCCATTGCTGTGAACGACAGCTCGCTGCCTGCACGTTTCGCACGTAGGCCTCGTTGTTCATGAAGTGATCGGAAACGTGATGGCTGACCATCAATTCATTTTTACAAACAGAGTTTAAAGCCTACAACAGCAAAACACACAGTTCAACACACTTTATATAAATATAACTGAGAGCTCGATTTTCCTGTTTTTTCCTGTGTTGTTTTAAGTTAGACCCATTTATTCGGGTATTTGGTTACACGGGTGTTAATTGTTTCACAGTCAGCAATGTTGTTAAATGTCTTTACTTTCGCTACCACTTTAATCATTCAGTTAACCAAATCACTGTCTAAACTTTAGACAAACTTTAACAACACTTTTGACTCCTGACTTCAAACACGTAGACTGACAGAGATGTGCTTCTTTTCCTCACCCCTCCACTCAGCTTCTCGTTGTCCTGACTTGTTTCCCTCCGCATATTTACATGTTTACAGCTTTATAACTAGGCCAGTATTAAAAGCATCATAAACTGTGTTTTATTTTGCTGTGCTTTTGTGACATATATAAAATTAACAGTAT